>PISX010002455.1:97038-160352 GCA_004024625.1 Mellivora capensis | reverse complement strand
CCCTCGATCTGGCACTCTCAAAATAAATAAATCTTTAAAAAAAAAAAAAAAGAACTGTAAACATAAAAAACAAAAGTCAAAAAACCCAATCAAGCCCTACTCTTTCATATGATTTCAGTGTAATTTCTAATTTCACACTAAACAAATAAGCTGTTTCTAAAGGTGACCATCATGAGCACGCAGTCAAGTCAGAAGAGCAGTGAGAGCTAGAGCTGTGCACTTCACTCCTCCATTGTTTTTTTGTTGTGTTGAGTGAGAGCTGTGCACTTACTTCTCCACTGTTGTTCTGACTACTGGGCACCTAGAGGGGCTACGAGCATTACTTGGGGGAAAAGGGATATATGAGAAGTTCTGATGGGAACAGGAAGTTCTTTGTCACATAACTCCTTTGTCCTTCCATTTTCCCATCTTAATCCTCATTTTTAATTTATATGATATGAAAATCTTCCCCCTTCTTTGAGGATGGGGAAGATTGATGATGGTAACTCATGTTTCACGATTCTTCCTGAGGAGATGTTCCTGAGTGAGGCAGACATATTAGGGATTTTACTGAGAAATGACTCTTACCCTCAACTTCTCCTTTGAAACAAATCACTGCACAGTGAAGAGTCAGTCGGCCTTCATTACAATATAAGGAAATAAAGAGCAGAAGGAAGTCATGCAATTATTTCCATTTAATAAAGGTCTTTTGAAATGTGTTCTTTATGAAAAAGCAATAAAAGCTAAAAATCAGACCAACAAAACACAACCACTAAAAGGCTTGTGTATAGTCTGGTGAGTTGCAGAGGGAAGGAGCAGGAGATAATGCCATTTTGAGGTACAAGGTAGGAACACAGAAGCAAAGTGAGATAAGACTTACAAGTTGTCTAGCATGGAGTTCACCAGTTTTTATTAGTTTACAGCACATTTCCCATGTTGCTCTCATACACTTAAATAATGTCCCAGTGTTATAAAAGTTTAAATCCCAGAAACTCACTTAAGGTTAAGGGATTATTACAGATCCTTTAATAAACCTGTCCCAGAATTAGTTTGTAGGTTTAGTGTTTTGCAATTAAGTTTAAACTGAGTAACAGAGAAAGACAAAGAGAAGTGAGAAGTTACCTCCTTTTTCATGTGAATTAACTTACGTAGTTTTTCCTCTATTCACACTTTCTTTGTAGGCTGTATCTGATAGCAACAGCAGTTAAGTAAAGTTAGGTGGGGCAACTCAGAACTTGAGCGGAGGAAGGTTTTTTCCAAGGGTAGCGGTGGGAGTGGGGGCAATTCTCCCTCAGGGCATGTGCAAACATGTGGGGACACAGGCTCTCACAGTGACTGCAGAGTGCTCTCAGCATTTAGCAGGCCAGGGTCAGGGATGCTGAATGTGCCCTGCTCTGCTCCAGACAGAGCCACATGAGGAAGGAATAACTACTCTTGTCAAAATGCTCACAGTACCCTGATCAGTCAAAACGTTTCAACTGATCAGAAGCACTAACAGAGCAAATTAAATCTTTTTAAATTATTTTTGATTAGCTTAAAAGTAGCCCAAAGGGTTCTCTCTATAGGTTATATGTCTGGTTAAACACCGAGTAAGTACTTAAAACAGTGTAACTTATCTAAATCTTTTGTTACAATATAAATATTCAGTAAAGAGTTTTTAAAATTTTTATTTGTATTTCTTATTTTTGAGAGAGAGCATGCGCATGCACGCTGGTTGGGGTGAGGGGAGAAGGAGACAGTCTTCAGCAGGCTCCATGCCCAGTGCAGAGCCCAACGTGGGGCTTAATCCCATGACCTGAGCCACAAAGAGCCAATCACTTAATCGACTAGACCACCAGTGCCCAAGAGTTGTTTTTCAAAGTTGTTTATCTTAATAAAGTTGCTTAAAAAAGTCAAGGAGAGGGGTTGCCTGGGTGGCTCAGTCAGTTAAGCGTCTGCCTTCGGCTCAGGTCATGATCCCAGGATTCCTGGAGCGTGTTGCTTAGTATGCAATTCCAGAAAGAACTAAGCTCCATGATGACTGACAGACTGACTGGAGTATATAGAACCACATATTACTTTGAACACAAAGGGCATAAAGAACTAATATTTGAGTGCCCTGGGCACTGTTCTAATCGGTTTGTAAGATGCTGCATGTGATGTTACTATCTGGGCTAGTCAATTTGGGTGGTGATAATAATGCACTTTTGGAGTTAAGGTCATAGTCTCTGTTTAGTCAACATATACTTAAACAAACCAAAAAATAAAATTACCTTTTTCATACCAGACTACTGGTGACCTAGCTATCTTACAAATGTATACTACTGGTCATAATACAAACTAACAGTATACAAAACCTATCATTAAAACTGGAATCAAAACTCCAAGAGCAAAGCAAATCTGTTTTTAAAAAATATTTTATTTATTTATTTGAGAGAGAGAGAAAAAAAGAAAGAGAGAGAGAGAGAGAGAGCGTGCAAAAGGGGGGAGAGGCAGAGGCAGAGACTCTCAAGAATCCGTGTTGAGCACAGAGCCTGACACAGGGCTCGAACTCATGACCCTGCGACTATGACCTGAGCCAAAACCAAGAGTCATATGTCCAACCGACCGCATCAGCAGGCGCCCAGAAAACGAATCTATTTTTAACCACCTAGAAGGATGATCACAAAGTCTGATGTTCCAACCACAGAAACCTGTACCACCTAGGTATAGTCAAATGCCTTTTTTGGTTACATTTTGAATATTCTGAGTACAGCAGATACACACCTGTTACAACAGTTTCAGGTGTGTAACATAGTGATTTGACAAGTTTATACTTTATGCTATATTCACCACAAGTGTAGCCACCATCTGTGCTGATACATCACTATTACAATTTCATAGACTATATTCTTTACGCTGTGCCTTTTATTCCCATGGCATAGTCCATTCGTAACTGAGAGCCTTATCTTCTAATCCTTTCCCTTCTGGCAATCGTCAGTTTGTTCTTAGTATTTATGGATCTAATTCTGCTTTTTGTTTTTTATTCATTTGGTTCTTTGTTTGGCTTTTTTTTTTTTCCTAAAGATTTTATTTATTTATTTGACAGGCAGAGATCACAAGCAGGCAGAGAGGCAGGCAGAGAGAGAGGAGGAATCAGGCTCCCTGCTGAGCAGAGAGCCCAATGCAGGGCCCGATCCCAGGCCCCTGAGACCATGACCTGAGCCGAAGGCAGAGGCCTTAACCCACTGAGCCACCCAGGTGCCCCTTGTTTGGCTTTTTTAATTCTACTAATGAGTGAAACCACATGGTATTTGTCTTTCATCTCAGTCTGACTTATTTCACTTAGTGTAATACCCTCTAGGTCCGATTCATGTTGTTTCAAAAGACAGAAGCTCATCTTTTCTTATGGCTGCATAATATTCCATGGTGTATGTATATATATACACATATACAAACACACACCCCCACATCTTCCTTATCTGTTTATCTATTGATGGACACTTAGGCTGCTTCCATACCTTGGCTGTTGTAAATAATGCTGCAATAAACATAGGGATGCATATATTTTTTCCAATGAGTATTTTCTTTCTTTTCTTTTTTTTTGGGGGGGGGGTAAATACCTCAATAGCAGAATTACTGAATCATATGGTATTTCTATTTTTAATTTTTTGAGGAACTTCCACAGTTTTCCATAGGGGCTGTACCAACTAACATCCTTATCAATAGTGTGTAAGGGTTCCCTCTCTATATCCTTGCAAACACTTGCTATTTCTTGTGTTTCTCATTTTAGCCATTCTAACAGGTATAAGGGGGTATCTCATTATGGTTTTGATTTGCATTTCCCTGATGATTAATAATGCGGAACATCTTTTCCTGTGTCTGTTGGCCATCTTTGGAAAAATGTCTATTCTGGTCCTCTGACCATTTTTTACTCTGATTTGTGTGTGTGTGTGTGTGTATGTATGTTGAGTTGTGTAAGTTCTTTAAATATTTTGGATATTAAGCTGTTTTTGGATATATCATTTGGATATATCAAACATCTCCCACTCAGTGGGCTGTCCTTTTGTTTTGTTGATGGTTTCCTTTGCTGTGCAAAAGCTTTTTATTTTGATGTAGTCTGAATTGATTATTTTTACTTTTGTTTACCTTGCTTTAGGAGACATATCTAGACATATCATTATGGCCAATGTCAAAGAAATTACTGCCTGTGTTCTCTTCTACAATTTTTATGCTTTCAGATCTCACACTTAGGTTTTTAGTCCATTCTAATTAGTCAAATATCCTTATTGTTCCAGTCCTTAGTCCTCTTTTTTTTCCTTTAAAGTGTTTATTTATTTGTCAGAGAGAGAGAGAGCGAGAGAGCACAAGAAGGGATGTGGGCAGTAGGCAGAGGGAGAGCAAGGAGCCCGAAGCAGAATTCGATCTCAGGACCCTGGGATCATGACCTGAGCTGAAGGCAGATGCTTAACCAGCTAAGCCACCTAGGCATCCCTTTAGCCCTCTTTCTATACTGTCTTTCCATCATATCATATAGTCTGATGGCTTTAAATACCATCTACCCTCTGGATGCTCCCAAGATGCAATAGCTCTGTCATTTTTCCAGCTGCATATCTAATAGGTATCTTAAACTTAACATATCTTAAAACTGGATTCCTGATTTTCCTCCCCAACCTTCAACACCTGCAGACTTTCCCATGTCAACTGACAGCAACTCTATCTTTTTCAACTCCTCAGGCCAACAGACCTTGGAGTCATCCAAGACTCCTCTTTCCCTCACATCCCACAGATCCAGAATGTATCAACCCTCAACGCCTCTACCGCTGCCACATGATCCAAGTTCCCATCACTTTTCTTGCCTGGATTACCATAATAGTCCCCCAACTTCTACTCTTGTCTCAAGTCTAATCTCAATGCAGCCGCTAGAATTCTTTTAAAACTTAAGTCACATCATGTCACTTCTCTACTCAAAATCCTGCAATGGCTCTTCATTTTACTCAGAGTAAAACACAAAGGTTTACAACATCCTATACCTACATGATCTGATTCTCTTTCCTACAATTCTCCTCTATAACTTCTTGTATGTGCCAGAACTTGCCCACCCCATGGCCTTTACTCTAGTCGTTCCCCCTGCCGGGAACACTCTTCCTCCAAATATCTTTGGGTTAACTCCCTCACCTTCTTCAAATCTTTGTTCAAATCTTAGTCTGTCAAGGTTTACTCAGGCAACCTACCTGATACTACAACCTGTCTTCTTTCCACCAATCCTCCTTATTCCAACTCTTTATTTCAAACGGCATCTATCACTGTCTAACATGCTCTATACTTCATTACGTTTATTGCTCACTGCCTGCCTCCTCCTCCCTGCTAGAATGTTAAGCTTCACGAGGCCAGGAACTGTCTTGCTGACTAATGTATTCCAAGTGCCTACCGCAATGTACGGCAAATATCAGCCACTCAAGTATTTGATGAACGAGTGAGTGATGTTGATTTTAAATTTAGTGGGGGGACGCCTGGGTGGCTCAGTTGGTTGGACGACTGCCTTCGGCTCAGGTCATGATCCCGGAGATCTGGGATCGAGTCCCGCATCAGGCTCCCAGCTCCATGGGGAGTCTGCTTCTCCCTCTGACCTTCTCCTCGCTCATGCTCTCTCACTGCCTCTCTCTCAAATAAATAAATAAAATCTTTAAAAAAAATAAAATAAAATAAATTTAGTGGGCTCTTCACGGTACACACATTCCATGTGTGCTTTATATCTCCTGGATCAAAAGAGTTAATTATGTTATTCAAATTTTTATGTCCTTAAGTACTTTTGTCTATTTGACATTAGTTTCTGATAGAGGTGTGTTAAAATCTGCAACGCTGAATGTCAATATACTATTTCCTTGCAACTCTGTCACCTTTTTATAAATTTTGAAACTGTATTTCAGTGTCTACAGTCCATTATTTTATATCTTGTTTGTGGATTGTTCCTTTTTTTTTTTTAACAAGTAAGAAATATCTTCCTATAATTTAATGCTTTTTGCTTGAAATTATCTTTTTTGGGGGGCTCCTTTTGAAAAAAAATATAAATTCAATTAATTAACATACAGTGTATTATTAGTTTCAGAGGTAGAGTTCAGTGATTCATTAGTTATATAGAACACCCAGTGCTCATTCCATCATGTGCCCTCCTTAACGCCCATCACCCAGTTACCCCAACCACCAACCCCCTCCCCTCCAGCAACCCTCAGTTTGTTTCCTATAGTTGAGTCTCTTATGGTTTGTCTCCCTCTCTGTTTTATTTTATTTCTCCCAGGTTTGTTTCTTTTAGGAACCAGAATCATGCTGTATGTATTGTTCTTTGATGTGCTTGTTGGAGATGTTCTCAGCCTAGCACACTCCTTTTACCCATTATATATTCCACAGAATTAGTGTCACTATTTGGGACGCTTCATTCTGCTGTTCTAACTAAGCCCAGTTTTGTGCACAAACTCGAGCACAGGGTTGGGATCTGGGGGGCAGAGTGTCAGTCTGAGCCGCTGGCAATCTGAGGTGAAAGTGTGTTGACTTGGCATTGAGTGGGTGGCAGGTGGCAGGAAATTATCTTTTGATGGATATTAATGTTGTCAGATCAGTTTTTTTCTTCGTGGGTATCTGCATATGTTTTTCCCCATTTTTTTTTTTACCCCCTTAAGTATCATTTTGAAGACAGCATAAAGTAAGTAGAATAATCTGAGTGTCTCTCTGGCTTTGTAGATTAATTTGTGTTCATTATGACTGCTTACATGTTTTATTTTATATTTCCTATTTACTATGTTTTCCCTTTGCTTCTTTTTATCTCCTTTCCTGCCTTCTACTAAATCGAGAAAATACATTTTAAAAATTACCTATTTTTTCAGGGGCGCCTGACTGGCTCAATAGAAAGAACATGTGACTCCTGATCTCAGGTTCATGAGTTCGAGCCCCATGTTGGGTATAGAGATTATGTAAATAAGTAAGTAAACTTTAAAAAATTTTTTTAAAAATTACCAATTTTCCCACTACTGACATAGGAGTTGTATCTTCTATTTCTATATTCCTCTTTACTGGTTATTCCAATAATTCAACACACAATTATTTAAATGCATTTTTTCTTTACAAATTTATAAACTTAATCAGTGTCCTTTCTACTCAAAATAAGGACCTCACCATGCTTTTAAATATTTAACACGTTGTTGCTAGAATTTTGGATCCAGTTTTTTACACATAAAAGAAAAAAAATAGCTTTATCACCATATTTTAATACCTCTGCTTCTAGTATTCCACTATTTTCTGCATGTACTTGTCTTTTTGCTGAAGAACATCCTTTGGTTCTTTCATTAGCAAGAGTTTGGGGGTTGAGAAGTTAGCCCTTGTGTATCTGCAAATGCCTTTATTTCACTCTTGTATACACAAAGCACTGCACAGAACTGTAGGTTTATAATTCTTTCCACAGTACTTTGAAGATATTGTCTACTGCAGCCAGACCCTAATGCCGATTTGATTACCATTTTGTAGATACATTATCTGTATCTTTTCTTTGCATTTAAAATTTTTCTCAGAGCACCTGGATGGCTCAGTTAGTTGGGTGTCTGACTATTGGTTTCCACTTAGGTTGTGATCTCGGGGTCACAGGATCGAGCCCCATGTCAGGCTTCAAGCACAGAGCCTGCTGCAGATTCTTTCTCGCCCATCTCCTCTGCCCCACCCTTTGCTTGTGCTCTCTCTCTCTCAAATAAATAAATAAAATCTTAAAAATTTTTTTCTCTATATCATTAATATCCTACAATTTCATTATGGAAATGATTAATAGCTATGGGTTTATTTATTGTGCTTTTGGATGAGGTTTTCCTTTTCTGAGGACTCCTGTCTTCGTGGATCAATATACTCTACTGCAATCTTCATTATTATCCCCTCTTTTTCATTCCCTCTCTCTGCTCCTTTGTGCCTCCTAGCAGACATGAGCTTGAGCTCCTCAGGCTGTGTTCTGTGTCCCACTTCTCTGCCATCTCCATGCTGCACTGAGATGTTTTCTCGACCCTATTTCCACTTCACTGGTTTTTCTCTGAAGCTAGAAGCAGTATGCTGTGCAGTCTCTCTCTTCTGTCACCTCATTAGATATTGTTTTCATTTAAATATTACATTTTCACTTCCAAGACCTCGAAGTGGTTCTTTCTCATACCTTTCTGTTCTTCTTCTTCCCTTTTTTAAGAAAGATTTCTTTCTTTTTTTTAATTCCAATTTGTCAGAAAGAGAGAGTGAGCACAAGCAGGGGAAGCAGCAGGCAGAGGGAGAAGCAGGCTCCCCGCTGAGCAAGGAGCCTGATGTGGGACTCCATCTCAGGACCCTTCGATCATGAGTTGAGCCAAAGGCAGACGATTAACCAACTGAGCCACCCAGGCGTCCTGCACACCTTTCTGTTCTTGTTTCATTACCTGTTATTCTTGTTTTGTGGGATCTAACTTCTTTTGTATGTTGAGAATTTTAATTTATTTAAAAACCCTCTTTAGACTGTTCTCTTACCTTTTCTGTCAGGTATCAATTCTCTCATTTGTTGGGTCTCCCGACTACTTTTCATGGTCTTAAATTTTATGAATTCTTTATAGTATTTTGAGAACTCAATTTCTATGACAGTGTTAAAATATGAGTATCTGTCTCTACAGGGTGGTTTCAAGTTGCCTCATCTTAGACCTGGTAAGATGTTGGCCTTGAACCCCATCTTAAGTTGAGAGCTCTGGGTTCTATCTTGAGTGGGTCCTTGTGCTTGCAGCCTCTGGCTGCCCTTTCTAATTTCTGGCCAGGTGCAAGCAATGTATTTCTATAATGCTACTGGGATGAGCTGAACTAACCCAGCCCACATTTGCAGGTAGCATAGTGTGTTCCTGGTTCATGCTCTGAGTAGGCAGAATCCTTACAAAAAACCCCTGACCCAATTGCCTATATCCATTTATAGCTCCCCTCCCACAGTGGCTTTTCTCTCCATTATTGGCCCAAAGAGATTTTCCATCTTGTTTTTAAGTATGATTGTGTACTTTTAAAAATCTTTAAAAAATTATTTACCCACTACTTCTTAATTTTGTAATGAGAGGAACAGGATTCAGTGTCCTTACTTTGCCATCCTGACTTGGAAGTCCAAGGAGTAGCTTTTATTTTTAAAATAATATCAGTTCAATTCTCCTAATCTCACCAGTCTATAAACATTAGCAAATACATCCAAGGTTTGAACTTAAAATCAACTGTAGTGGAGGAACATTCTGATTACTTGTAAGTAGTTTGGATTAAAATATGTAACAGATAGATTGAAAAACCAGAAATGGAGGGAAGATTATTTTAAAAAGGTAAGAAACTTGGGACAGCAGCAGACTTAATTGTAGACCTTGTGTATAAACTCTACCATAAATGGAATCAGACTGAGCAAAAGAAGAGGGTGCTTCCCTCGACCTTAGGCCAGCACTGCAGCCAGCAGAGTCTTATCATAAGCACCACCTGCACTCCTGCACCTGGAAGAGAGCCATCAGCGCAGTGGAAAGAATGCCGATCTGGGAATTCAGAACTGTTCTAGCCCATCCTCTGCCACTAAGGTATTGTACAGCATAGGTTAAGCCATGATCCCTTTTGGGGTCCCAGGTATTTTATCTGTAAAATAAGGGAGCTGGGCTAGAAGAGCTTCTAAAGTACCTTCCAGAAATAATTTTCTCAACAGTTTGGTACTTCGTAAGTACGCCGAGTCTTCCATTCTTTGGTTTGGTGAGTCAATAACTTGCCAGGTAAAGGAAGAAAACCATGCATTCCTGAAGCCAGTCTTCAAAAACTGAAACTTACGATCACCAGAGGTATGGCTTTTTTTGATCACCACTCTGCAAAGGAACAGCCTACTCGTGCCTGGTGATGGAAGAAGTTTCTGTGTGGGTGTAGACACAATCTAAGTTTTAAATAGAGAAAAGCAAACCAAGCCAAACCAAAACAAAACCCCTACACACAGTCTCAGACACCACAGAGGAAAACAGGTCTCTTCTACAAACATATCTGTCACTAACAGTTGAGAAGACAATGAAAATAAATCATACTCTGAGCACATCAAAGTGCAGAGAGTGGCAAAAATGGGCATCCTGCCGCGGTCAAAGGATGTGAGGGGTCTGACTCTGCCCACTGTAAAGTCTGCACCACGATAGATTTCATGGAGGGGAGAGAATGAGGAAGGAAAGAATAAAGTTGGAGTTCTACTGAAAAGAAGGAAGAGTGGATTAAAAATCTAAAAATTCAGTTAAGGTGGCAAGGAAAACTCAATGATCTTAGAGCTTCTCAGCACCTGGACTAAGTCACAGTGTGAATTTCTAAGAACTGTTTAATTTCGCCACATTGCACTAAAAGCCACAGAGGTTCCAACTTCATAGGTGCGAAGATGGAGAATTAGCATATGACCAGCCTCACTCCCAGGCAGTCTTCAGACAACATTTTAAAGACACTTAAAAAAAAAACAAACAAAAGAACAACAACAACAAAAAAACCAGAACCCAGACCCGTGCTCGCCTGCGACTGATCAGAGTGCCCCTCCGGCCCAACCATGAGGCTCTTCCTGTCGCTCCCGGTTTTGGTGGTGGTTCTGGCGATGGTTTTGGAAGGCCCAGCCCTCACCCAGGCGGCCCCCAAAATCTCCAGCACTTTCGAGCGCATCCTGGATAAGCTGAAGGAGTTTGGTAACACCCTGGAGAACAAGGCCCGGGCAGCCATTGAGACCATCAAGCAGAGCGACATTCCTGCAAAGACCCGGAACTGGTTTTCTGAGACTTACAACAAAGTGAAGGAGCAGCTTAAAACTGCCTTCTCCTGAACCCCAGGAGAGCTGCCCCCCTCCTCTGGGCTCTGTGTCCTCGAGGGGGCTCCAAAATTTCCCGTATCCTGGCTCCTGCCGAGTACTTAGTGCTGCCCCAACCCCCCTCCCCCCCTCCAATAAAAATCCCGTGGAGAAAACAACAACAACAACAACAACAAAACCAGAACCCAACGTTCACCGAAAGGCACCTTACCTACTCACATGCTACATGTGGGGCACAGTACTCTGCAGCTACACTGCTATGTGTGGACACAGACGGTATTAGGGGCGGGGTGGGTGCCCAGGAGACTTCTGACTCCACCATCCAGTACTTGTACTCCATCAGAAACACACAACCCATCACCAGAGACAGAAAAAGTGCTCTGACAAAATTCCCACTTGGTTCAGTCTTCACTTTCAGGCAAGCCATCACTTTAAGGAAGTTTGTGTGGCCAAAGCATTTAAGGGAAAAAATATATATATAAGTAGCACGGAGCATTAAAGAAAATAAAGAAAAATAGAAAAAAGCCAGTCATATTTAGTCTCACCTTAGAAACACAATCACTGGTAACACCCTGGAGACTCTCCCCCCTGGTCCTTTTACCTGGACCTGGGTGTCCTTTATCCCTTCACAGTTGTACTCTTATTATATACATAATTGTACATCTAGTTCATTCAGTAATATTTTATCATAAGCATTTATCCAGGTTATTACACTATCTTTGTAACTCAATTCTAAATGGCTGCCTCATACTCTAATCTGTTCCAAGGAAACACCCGTAAATGGCTAGTAGTCAGGGAACAGGAAAGCAAACTATGATTCATAGTATTCCCTTGCATGGGTGAATCATAGTTTACTTAACTGTTGCCAAAATACTGGACAGTTAGGTTGTTTCCAATTCTTCCACCATTACGAACAGCTAAATGGACTCAATCTGTTTTGTTCAATAGTACATAATAGGTACTCAAGTATTTATAGAATGAATAAATGTTTATAGAACTACATACATATAATATACCGTGAAGAAAATCTCTGTATATAAAGCTTCCTGACCTTCTTATATTTAGGGCTGTTTCTTAGAGAAAGATTCCCCTAAGTGGAAATTCTGTATCAAATTGGGGCTTTTCATAGTCTGACAGTTTGCTTTTCAAAAAGGAAGTATTAACTTGTATTCCCAACAGTAAAATACATGGAGGCCCATTTCACTATACTCACATAAACTGGGCATTATCTTTTCAAAATCTTTGCCTATTTTGGTTAGTGGAAAAGAAAAAAAAGCCCTACTTACAATACTAATTTATAGTTTTGAATACTAGTGAGGTTATGTACTTTCTCTTATAGATGTTAACCACTGTCCATCTTGAAATAGTTTTCTAATAATCTTTACTATCTAAATCAAATTTATTCCTTAAGCTCAGTGGTAGGCTGCAATTAAACAACAACAACAACAAAAAAACAAACAAAACATTTTTAGGGAGTAAATTCTGGAAGAAACTTTGTTTAAGGGACTAACCTAAATGCATAGCTGGGAATAGCTTATCCATAGCTTATGCATTATTATTACACTGCAACGTGCTTTTATTAATTGGCAAGTTGGAAGCTAGAACTCTCAGTTCTTGACCTTTCCCTAATACTTATCTGCTATATAGCTCTGTTTTATTTGTGTCATTTTTCTGGGGTGATGATGTAGCTGAGGAGGGGGAACGCTGGGAGGAAAGAGTTCCCATATAATTCTTCTGGAGTTTTTCTTTCAGGAAGCCATTCTAGATTAATCCAGAACCTCTAAGGGTTGTTTTCCCACAACTGCACTCTATTGAACTTCTTTAGCTATGATAATCTTGGGGTGGCTTAACAGAACTTTGTCAATCCTGAATTAGGCTTTCTGTCTGAAGGTGCTCTGTAAACAACTGAAACACAAAAAAAGGTAAGATGGTCAGAGAAAACATGGTAGGTCTGGACAACATGATCAGTAAGAGAACCTGACAGTGACTGATAATTGCATCTCACTAGCTAATCCTTTCATAATTGCTAGCATAACATGGAAAATGTTCCTCTGGGGTAGAGGAATATTTGCTTTTCATTCCTTCAAAATATGCTTGCAGGAGCAGTCAAGAATGTTGGCCTACCATCTGTTCTCAACAAGGAGAGGGGGCAGAAATGTGGAATAAGGACTGTTAAGAGGAAGCCCAATTCAGAGCAAAGCATGGAATCAGACAGTCACCACAATCTGCTAAATGATATGGTGATTAGATATGTTTGAACTCTAAGTCTTTACAAAGTCTTTCTCTCTCTCTCCCTCCCTCCCTCCCTCCCTCTCTTTCTTTTCTTCTTTCCTTCTTTCCTAGCAAACCATCTTGAAGCTTTGCCTACAGAGCGAATGGCTGCTAACCAGATGCTATTAACCCCCAGGAAACTCACTGAGATCATTATTGTGGGCAGTCACAATGAGAAGGGGCCTCTAATTCAGCGTCACCCAGACCACCACACTGCTCTCACAGCAGCAAGATCTCCTTATTGCCAAATCCACCGGGTACTGTGGGGTTCTCAGACTCTATGTGGATTACAGAATCAAAGTAGATATGATTACAGAGGGCTGTGGTAGCTACAGTTTGTCTTTCCAGCAATTTATCCCTTTCTTTTCTTTTAGTAACAGGATCCTTTTAGCCTGTGGGGAGCCATACACATAACTGACCTTCTCCTAACCCTCCCCCTGCAACAAGGGGTAGCTGCTGCTGCTGCTTCCTCATTACCACGACCATCACTACCACTGTAATCATCATTACCACCACCCTGGTAGTTACCATTTATTGAGCACTTACCATGTCCAGCATGGTAAGCTTTATCTGTATTATCTCATTTAAAGGAATGACCTATGTGATAGCTACTGTTATTTCTTACATGTTAGAGTTCTAAGAAACTGAGGCACAGGAGGAGTATGTACTTTGCCCAAGGTTGCACAATAAGTAGGAGAGCAGGGATCTGAACTTAAATTCCTTGGTTCCAAAGTGCTGGCTCTTAACCACTATGCATCACTGCCCTTCTAACTGTCTAATCTCTGGCTACAGAAATAGGCTCAGGAGGTTTACCTGACCCAGGCAGGGTCAACTGGATAGACAGATACTAAGACAGAGACGAAATTCTTCCTCTGTGGTCTACACAGAGAAGGAGGCAGAGGTCCGATGACCAAGTTTTAGCCTCCTGCATTTAGCTATGCCTGATACCAGCCTGGATCAATGTGCAGATTTTCTCAGTTACATAAGCCTTTTGCTTGAGCTATATGAAATTAGATTTTAGTCACCTCGAGTCCTTGAAACTTTCACTCCCTTGTTTGACGGGACATACTCTTTCCTGGCTCTTTTGGTTCTTCTCTGACCATTTCCTCCCTGATCTCCCTGACCTCTCCTCCCCGGCTTATCCCTTAAGGTGTGGCCCAGCCTCCGTCCTAATCTGCCTGCTCTTCCTTTCTCTCAGCAGTGATCCTCCTCAGTGCCCCACAATCAGTCTGAGAGGCCTCCCCTGGGAAATGTGCTCCTTTTGCCCATCCTGCTTCAGAACCATTGTGATGCCGAAACCAGTTACTCAAATGAGTGCATCCCTTACAACAATGGGGAAGAAAAAAAGTTGAGAAGCAACTGTTCTACAAGTTATTCTTGGAAAATATCACTCTTTTCAGAATTCAAAACTATGACCAGAAGGCTGATACCCTCTAACTCTCTATTTCTAGCCCCCAAACCTCCCATACTTCAGGCCTCCGTATCTAATGGCCGATAGGATATTTAATTTCGTATGTCTGATAGGTACCTCAAAGACAGCATGTCCAAAAGCAAACACATTATCTTCTTCACAAACATGTTCTTCCTCCTGAATTCCCAATCTCATTAATGGCATATGATCCATGCAGTCATCAAAGTTGGAAATATGAATATCATCAACTGGACTGTTCTACAAATCTTCATAGAAGACATATCTAAATACTAGATATTCTGCTACATCCTGGGGAGCTAAAATAATGAACAAGAAACAGACCTTGCTTTTAAGGATTTTAGTTTAATTGGCGAATACCACACAGTAATAATTATCACTATTTATTAAAGATTAATTCAAGATACTGAGGAGAACCTAATCTACTCTAAGGAGGGGTCAAAGGAAGTGTTCTTGGAGGCCCTAGTTAGGGCCTAATCTAAATCATAAATGGGTGTTAAAAAAGGGAGTGGGCAGAGGAAAAGGCAGTAAAGTAGGAGGAAGAGCAGTCCAGGAAATGGGAATGAAGTGTGAAAGCTCAAAATTATGGGGCAGGGGGAAGACTGATGAAGTACTATTATACTTGCAGCTTTCGTTAATTAAAAACTTGCTAAAGCTAGGCACTATTTAAAGTGAAATACATTAGTATTGCTGTCCTTACATCAAGCCTACAAGATAGGAATAACAATCTCAGTTTTACAATCAATTAAAGCATTTTGAGAATTCAGAGAGGTTAAATTACTTTTCTGAGACCATACAGCTAAAAAGAGATGGAACTTGCTTTGACCCTAGGTTTTCTGGCTCTAAAGCCAATACGGTTTCTACCAATCCATGTATCTTCTCAACCACTCTAGACTCTTATGTTCACTGTTCACATCCAGTAAAAAATCAAATCCTGTTGAGTTTTCATATTTCTTAAGTTCCTCCCATTCAAACCACACTTAACATTAGAAATTTCATTCATTATCTTTCATTTAGATACGAATAGACGCTAATTGCTCTCTAGGTATAAAAAAACTCTGTGTGTGTGTGTGTGTGTGTGTATTGCGTGTTACAGAAAGTCAGATCAGAACTACTTCATTTTCTCCATTTGAGATCCACCAGCTTACCTGTATAAGTTCTGTTCCACAGAAGAACTAGTCCTGCTTCTGTTTAGAGCTGGCCCTGGAGTCTTCTAGGGCATGGTCATGGACTCCTTTGTCCTCTTTATGTTCTTTTCCTGAGAGATCTCACCCAGTTCAACATCTCTGAGTATCATCTTTAAGACAGTGATCCCAAATATCTTCATCTCCAGCTCTAATATCTCCCACTATATTCAACTGCCTATGTGATATCTCAACTTGTCTGTCCGATAGGAATACCACCTGCCCCATTAAAATACGAGTATTATGAATGGCAGGAATACTGTCTACCTTATACATTTCTGTATCCTTAATGCATAATACTTAACACATACCAGGTAACCAATAACCATTTCTTGATTGAATAAAGGCATGCTGCTATGTAAGCCAAAGACTTCCTGAATGGGACTGAAGTGTCCTAGGGGGCCTGATTCTCTGCGGGTTAAATGGGCATTTTTGGAGTAGAGGAAGGAGTAGAGGTTGGCTCTAAGTCCCCTCAGTGTGCCATAGTTAATCCTACTTTTTTATAATGATCTGGGATATTAGCAATCTCTAAATATTATACCTGTAGGAAGAGTGTTTGTCAAATCTGCCTGTTAAGAATCACCTAGGTGACTTCTATTATAATACAGATTCCCAGGCTTTCCATCCTCCACCACCATCTCCTCTCCTAATTCAGAACCTCAATGGGGAGAGGCCTAAAATTCTATATTATAAACAAATGACCCCAATGATTCTTACTGACAAGTTTGAGGAAGACTACTAGAGAAGCTTCATAATTATGTAATTATTGAAAATGGCTCAGCTTGCTGGACAGCAGTATTCAAACCTGCCCTTAGCTCTAAGTCGAACACCCCCAAAATGATTTATAAGTTGCCTAAACACTATTTCCTTAGGTCTATTTGAGAACCAGAGGTCACCAGTGACTGGAAAGACTTCTTAGACAACATGTCATATATTAGGCAGAACTTTATTCTATAGAAAGGATCTGGTTTTGTTTACTTGGCACAAAATTCATTGTGCCAACCCATTGCTGATCATATCCCATATGTGATATGATATGAGTCTTTACTGTGACATATCACTGTCAGCTCTCATCACTTTTTTCCTTAAATCTGTTCAATAACCAGAATTTTAGCTTCTCTTTCCAAAAATCCATTGCTTTTAATGATCATTTCAAGTAAGCTCAAGGTCAAAGCTTTAAAAGAGTTCTGTCACCCCCTTTGTAAATCTCCCCCAAATTCTTCCAAAGTTAACAAGGCAAAAGAAAAAGAAAAAAACTAATAAACTCCATAACCTACTCCTAAGGAATTCAAATGACAACCAGCAATTAAAGTGAATGACAGGTATCCTTCCAAGAATCTATGAGCTTTAAAGGCAAACTTATTTATGGCCATAGCCTAAAAAAAGCAGAATTTCTCAAGTGTCAAGTGATTATATATCCCTGAACTGTAATTTTAGCTAACCTCAAAGTCAGGTCTTTGGGAGGTAAAAAGGGGATAGGATTAGATGAAAAAAAAGCAGATAGGACATATTAGGAGAATTTCAGACTTTGTCCTTAAAAGGTAATGAACTACCAGATGGCAGCTACACTTGTGGTGAGTACAGTAAACCTGTAGACTTGCTGAGTCACTATGTTGTACACCTGAAACCAATGCAACACTGTGTGTCAACTATGCTTCATTAACAAGATAAATGTTTAAGGAAGAAAAGAGGTACAGAACTAAGAGAACAGAGAAGCTACATTTAAAATGCTATGGAAGAAATTCTCCCTCCTTTACTCCCTCATTCAGGAATCGTTACAGCTTGTTTTCTGCGGCGTGACCAAGACCGATGCTTCTCCAAGTGCGGGCAAGCAGCACGTATCACTCCACATAACTCCCCTTGCCCTACAAAGTGTCAATGATACCAAGGAATCGGAGGAATTGGAAAAATGCTGAATTACCAGAAAAGCGCCTGGATGACAACAAACTGACATTTGGAGCCACGTTTACATCAGCAAACATTTCTGAATCTGTAGCCAAGAGCAGAGGCTGGCTAACTGTGGCCTGGGCCGTAAGCCAAAGCCAGCCCACCAACTTGCTTTAATAAGTAAAGTTTTATTAGAACACAGCCACTCCATTTGTTGACATACTGTCTATGGTTACTCTCCCACTGTAATAGCAGAGTTGAGTAGTTGCAACAGACTATATGGACCACAGAGTAGAAAATATTACAATCAGGCCCTTTATATAAAAGGTTTGCTAAGTCCTGACCTAGAAAGTGTAATGTACGGAAGATGAAAACTAGGCTGGCCCTGCTGCCGTTGTCCCTCCCCCAACACACACCACTGGAGAACAGGCATAGACATCTGCCCTCCCTGTGGACCTCAAGAAGGCAGTGTTGACCCTCCACAAGAGCCAGCAAGCAGCTCTACTAGACCCCTGAAGAAATAAGAAACTAAGAATTCAGTACCAAAGATAGCCCATGACTCACCAATTTGGTATACCACTTTTCAAAGTCCCCCAACAGCTAAGTAATTTTAGTTTGAGCTATAAACTTGCCAATGTTTTTTTAATTGAGGTTTAATGATACACATTATGTTAGTTTCACGTGTACCACACGATCATTAGATTTCGTATATATTTCAAAATAAACACAGTGAATCTAGTAAAAATCTCTTACCATAGTTAGATTTTTTTTCTTATCATAAGAACTTTGTTTATCATAAGAACTTTTAAGATTTATTCTCTTAGCAACCTTCAACCATGAAACACAGCATTTTATTTATTTATTTATTTTTAAAATATTTTATTTATTTATTTGACAGAGATCGCAAGTAGGCAGAGAGGCAGGCAGAGAGAGAAGGCGGTGGGCGGGGGGAGCAGGTTCCCTGCTGAGCAGAGAGCCCAATGCGGGGCTCGATCCCAGGACCCTGGGATCATAACCTGAGCTGAAGGCAGAGGCTCAACCCACTGAGCCACCCAGGTGCCCCATGAAACACAGCATTTTATTTTATTTATTTTTAAAGATTTTATTTATTTATTTGACAGATCACAAATAGGCAGAGGAGGCAGGCAGAGAGAGAGAGAGAGAGAGAGGAGGAAGCAGGCTCCCCGCCGAGCAGAGAGCCTGATGTGGGGCTCTATCCCAGGAGTCCGGGATCATGACCTGAGCCGAAGGCAGAGGCTTTAACGCACTGAGCCACCCAGGCGCCCCACACAGCATTTTAAACGATAGTTGCCATACTGTTTGTTATGTCCCCATGACTTATGCCAGTGAGTCTTAAAAATGTCCCCTCTTTTCTTCTCAGTAGTCAGTAACATTGGTATAGTTTAAAGTGTTAAGAGTTCAGGACATAAAAAACATTTTTAAAGCATTGAAAAAGCCAAGTATTTTCAAAAGCATGTACTGGTAAGTCATACCTGTATGAACATTATCTTGAAAAATCATATTTGGATATAAAACTTTGGATTTTCTAAGAAAGAAAGTCATGTCATTAAATGGCTGCTGATTCTTGAACTTGTTTCATCAAAGACTGAGATGGTAGAGACAAAATTAAGACTGGTAGACTGTAAGCATTTATCTTTAGGTTTTCACCCCAACTATCCTACCTTTTAGCTCATACATGAATTATAACTTTAAAGGCAACATCGGTTAGCGCCTTGAGGGCCACATTCCTGCTGGGGCAAATCTATAAACACTCCATTTGCTGAAAAAGAGCTGCAAATCCCACACTAAGCTTTTTACCTCAATCATGGGGCTAGAACTCTGACATTAGCTAAGCCTAAGCCATGGTTAAAACTCTCTAGCCATGCTATCAACAGAAGAAATGAATACTTTCATAACTAAGGTAACCCTTAGATTCCAACTGAAAGAGAAACAATTATTCCGGGAGGCTCTCTGTAATCAAAGCCATCACAGGACTGACTACTTTGATAAAAGAGTTGGACCCAAGTGCTTTGAAGACAATGTCATCAGATTGTCATCATGGTAATGATGGGGTCCCAGGAATGCTCAGGTTGGAAATGATCCTTTTCTTAAAAATGTCCTTAGTCGGTCTTGAATATGTTTAAAAAAACAAAACAAAACAAAACAACTTGGGGAAAATACCAGCAGAAAATTCACCAGAATGTTAAACAGTAATTTCCTTTCAGTGGTATAACTTTGGACAATATTTTCTTCTTCTATACAGTATAAAGAATCCCCTTTTATAACAAATATTTTCTAACAGCCTCTCCCCATCTTTATTATCCTGAACTCACAGATACAAAACTTAACCCAAATCATTTTAAAAAACAACAATAGACTATGAATAAAAACAAAAATTTATAGTGAAATATTTATTTCAATGTATATACTCTTGGGCTAATAGTACTAGAAAGTATAATGAAATATTCAGAGGCTCGGACCCCTTACAGATACCCATGAAGAACAAAGTCAAATGCAGATCTGTAGAATGTGTTTTATAACAATGCCATTATACAAATGGCAGTGCTATCAGGAATGAGTAAAACTAAAACTACAGTTTTTCCTCAGTTCAGATGGTGGTTGAATTTTTAGATTCCCTCTGCTATAAAATGCGAATTTATACATAAAATCAAGTTTGGTTTTAGACTCAGATAACAGAGAGGTTTCATCTATAACTGTCCAGGAAGGTATTCAAAGGCCAAGCAAGCCACAGGGACAACTGTCATACAGGACATATTAGGACATCTAGCATCTCTGGCCTTTGTCCACTGAATGCATGTAGACCATCTCCCCATCACTGTGACCCATCAAGTATCCCTATGAATGTTTATAACCTCTAGAAATGCTCTTGCTGCTTTTGAGAACCCTGCTTTACACTTTCCTATACTTAGTATATTTTCTATAATGACATATATTGACTTTATAACCATAAAAAAAGTTTCAGTAGAGTTTCAAGCTCATCAGTGTCCCTCCAACAAAGAGACAGGTCGTCACAGGTGACTGACACAAAGCGACACCTTGAAGGCAATGTGAAGGAAGCAGAAGAAAGAAACTGGAAGAAAAGCAAAAGGTCAAGAGGTTAACTGTACTTTCTTACTAGTTGATAAACCTTCCACATCTTAGATAAGAAGTGTGAGCAAGGCCCAAACAGATACCTTGAAGGTCAGTTTATTCTATCTCAAAAACGATTTCTGACTAGAGCAGAATTCACTGATGTAATGGGACAATGGGTCCAAAAACTACAGGGTCTCAAAGGAATACATGTGAGCTTTGATTACTGAAATTTCCTTGGCAACAGCATGACCTAAAATTAATAGAGGCCTTAAAAGGAAGATGCCAAAAGAAACTTTGTTGGTTTATATAGCTTGGGCTAGAGCAAGGCACAGTATGACCCATATATAGAAAATCACAGCATCTGCAGTATTTTAAGAAACTATAGTCGCAAAGCAAGAGCAAATGTACAGTGAAAGGAAAGATCCTTCCAGGCTAATGTGGAGTTACCACTAGAGCAGATTCTTTAGTGCACACTGGATAGAAGGCAGCCTCCTCCACAGAGAGTTGGTCGGCTGCCATGTCTCAATCTCCATCTCCTTCCTTGGGACTGCCCATTGTCATCAATTGGTCAAATCCAGGATGGCTTCCTTTTCTTCATGTGAATGCTAGCCCCTCCCACAGGACTGTTTATAACAGCCATCACTTATTAAATCTACCCTCTTTTTAATATCCTTATAAGCATTTTTATGTAACTAAATTTCTCAGACTTCTCAAAACCCTCTCAATTTGGGGACAAACTACCCCGTTCTCTTCATTTTTTTCCCCCCTTATCTGGCTAAAGATAAAGAGGCAGAGGGAGGAAAATCTATATTTTCTTATCCTTTCACTTGATTAAAAGGAAGAAAGCCTTGCTTTAAAACACACACACACAAGCCTGTGGCTGTTATATGGTATACTGTGAAAAACAGGACTTTGCTACATAAATAACTAACCCTGCTAGCTCTGATGGCTCACCTATGGTGTCTTTAAACGGTCTTTAAACTGTTGTTCCATCCCGACAGTGCCGTCTTGTCCGGGACATACCTTACCATATTAGGTAATCGAGCCCCAGAGAGAGAGGAAAGCAAAACAGTTCTAGGATTTTACCTAAAAGGAGAATGGCAAGGATACTGCCCAGCAGTGGAGAACAGACAGAAAATCGCTGGATGCCCTCCAGCAGATTAAGGGGCTTCACAAGATTAAGTAACAAGATTAAAAAAATACTGCTTGAGAGAGGGGAAAAGATCCAGCAAATAGCCAGAAGCAAAGCTGTGGAAAAAATAAAGCAAACAGGCAAAGGCGCTATTATTTACTCAAAGAAAGAGAGTGTGCGTGTTGTGGGGGGAGGGCGGAGTATGGGGAGAGAGTAAAGATCTATAAAACTAGAACTGCTGGAGTAACACCGGCAGAGAAAGATAAATGGGAGGGGTACCTGAGGCACAGAAATGAAAGCCTGCTTGATTGACAAAGAAATCGCAGGGACTTGACTTGGTCTGGAGCTCAGAGAGTTCCCAGCTAAACTGGAAACATTTAGTTCTTCTTCATTTTATTTTACTTTATTTATTTATTTGACACAGAGAGAGAGAGAGAGAGAGAGAGAGAGATCACAAGTAGGCAGAGAGGCAGGTAGAGGGGGAAGGGGAAGCAGGCTCCCTGCCCAGCAGAGAGCCTGATGCGGAGCTAGATCCCAGAACCCTGAGATGAAGGCAGAGGCCATGACCTGAGCTGAAGGCAGAGGCTTAACCCACTGAGCCACCCAGGCTTCCCAACGTTTAGCTCTTCTTTCTTCCCTTTCTACTCATTACTTGTTTCTCCTACTTCAGCAACCCCCTTGAAAACTTCTTTCTCAAAATTCATCAAGTACATTCTCAGGGCATGGACATTTACTGGAGTCAGAAGGGAGCCCGGTTACTTCCCTGACTCTCTGAAGAACCCATTCTTTAGGGATAAATTAATAAATAACCTCCAGATCACATGACTCTAAGGTCAAGGAAAGTATTCCCAAAGTCTTATACTCATGCAGATTTACAAACCTACAGTTTGGAAGATAGCATGAATGAATCTCAATCATCTCTAACTATTTAAATGTATTTCTTCATTTTCACTTTACAACTTTAAGAGGTAGCTACTATGATTACCCCTACTGTACAGATGAGGAAACTGAAGCATGTAAATTTCAACTTATCCAAAGCAGTTAAGTGGCCCAGGGAGTCCATCTAAGTCATGGGTCTGCACTCTTAACTACTCGGCGATACACAACAGACATAAAAATTCACCTGAGGGCAGTACAACGGCCATGGATTAGGAATCCAGCTATGTGATCCTGGCAAGTTACTTAATCTCTCTGGGCTTCAGTGACTATCTTTAAAATGAGAAGTTTAACTAGTTTACTAGAAGTGTAAGTCTCTTTCAGTTCTAAAATTCAGTCTATAATTGCTATTCTATCCATCACAAAGCTAACTAAGAGTTTAGCATACGATACCACTCAGAAATAAGTTTTCAAAGAAAGTCTCTTATTCTTAAGTGGAATGGAAGTGCTAGTTATTCAAAGATGTAATAAAGCTAAGGGAAGTTAGGCAAAGCAAAGGAGACCAAAAGCTAAGTCTACTTAAAAGATTACCTGCAATATGGTTATCAATAGAATTCTTCTAATTTAACAAAAAACAGTCATATTCTCAAGCAAAGTGCTAGGATTCATCAGTTTCCTCTGTGGTTCTTCCCCTTCTCACTTTGAACTTTGGAGTGCCCAAGGGCTCTGTCTTTGGATTTCTTCTCTGTCTGCTCTCATTCTCTTGGTGATCTCATTCAATCTCATGGTTTTAAATACAATCTATAAATTTGCTGACATTCAAGTTTGTATGTCCAGTCTGGACCGCTCACCCGAACTCTAGACTCCAAACACTAAGTCTCGTCTTGACATTTCCAAGTGGATGTCAATCAGACATACTAAATTGAACACTCCTAAAACCCAAACTACAGGCCTGCTCTTCCCCCACTAAATTCATTCCTTCCACAGTCTTCTCCACCTCAGTTAATGAAAACTCCATACTTTCAGTTGCCTTGGCTAAAAGCTTCAGTGTCAACGTTGATCACTACACCTCCCCACAACCCCAGGCTTTTTTTCACTCTATATCCAATCCAGCAGCAAATTTTATTCATTCCAATTTCAAACTATATCCTGATTCCGAAAACTTCTCAGTATCTTTAGTACCCTCTATCACTTTGGTCCAAACCACCATCACTTTTTCCCTGGATAATTATAAGAAGGCTCCTAACTGACATCCCTGCTTCCACCCAAACCCCATTAGAGGACATTCTCAAAACAGCAGGCAGAGTAACTCCTTAAAATATAAGTATAATCATGTCACTCTTCTATTCAAAACTCTACAATGGCTACCCACTCACTCAGATCAAAAGCCAGAACCCTTAAAATGACTTATCAGGGACGCCTGGGTGGCTCAGGTGGTTGGACGACTGCCTTCAGCTCAGGTCATGATCCCGGAGACCCGGGATCGAATCCCGCATCAGGCTCCCAGCTCCACGGGGAGTCTGCTTCTCCCTCTGACCTTCTCCTCGCTCATGCTCTCTCACTGCCTCTCTCTCAAATAAATAAATAAAATCTTTAAAAAAAAAAAAAAAATGACTTATCAGTCTATGTCATTTGGGCCTTTTTGCCCATTCTGCTCTACCACATTGTTCTTTTCACCTGTCCTCAAGCACATCAGGCACACTTCCACCTCAGAATCTTTGCAAGTGCTATTCCCCCTGGCTAGCCCCCTGGTTCAGATGATGTTCGGTCTAGATTCAGATGATGCTTTCATCTGACCACTTAAAATTCTCATGTCAACTTCCTATCCCACTCAGGCATTTCTGATTCCTGTCTATCCTACTCTATGTGGGTTTTCCAAAAACAGCACCTTTTCACATACTACTTACTTCACACATTTATTTATTGTCTATTTCCTCCACTAGAGTGTAAAATCCATAAGAGCAGGGCTTTTCATTCATTGTTGCATCTCCAGTATCTAAAATATTGCCCGATTATAACATGTTACTTAAAAGTACTTGTTCAGTGAATAAATGAGAAGAAGGTTATAAAGGGAGAAGGCAGGACAAAATGGGAAATGCATTTAGTGACTTCTGGTAGTAGAGCATTTCTGGGGCCAAGTGGCTCCCAAGGCAAGTTTCATTTTCTGTTAAAACTTAGTTCAAAACCAAGCTTTGGCAGCAAGTCTCTATGTTTTCTCTTTTATGTAATATGAAAATCTTACATTTAATACCTTGCTTCTTTTGGAGGACTTTCCCAACACATCTATCCACTAGCAGGCACCATTTATTTATTTGTTTTAAGGATTTATTTATTTATTTGTTTGACAGAGAGAGAGAGAGAGAAAGAGAAAGAGAGAGATCACAAGTAGGCAGAGAGGCAGGCAGAGACAGAGGAGTGGGGGGAAGGAGGCTCCCTTCTGAGCAAAGAGCCCGGATGCGGGGCTGGATCCCTGGACCCTGGGATCATGACCTGAGCCAAAGGCAGAGGCTTAACCCACTGAGCCACCCAGGCACCCCAGGCCACCATTTTTCTAAGACAGATATCTTAATGTTCATGAATTAGTAATCCCTTAACAATATCTCCTTTATCAACGCATTTTGAGGGATGATTAGCAATCCAGATCTACTGGTTCCATTCTGGACTGGAAAAATGACACTGCTAATTTTGAGGTGAGGCTTCAGTGAATTTGTTCAGATGGAGTGCTAACTGATTTGCCTAAAGCCAACAGGGATGGAGGGAGGGCATGGTCAGGAGGGAAGCATTTTGTACGGAAATTCTTACTTCTCGAAAGACATAAGTACCTACTTATGTCAAGGACAACAGAAGAATGCTGCTATTCTACCCACCGACTGAATCTTGATACTCAGAGTAGGCTTTTCAGTTGTCCTTCTGGAAGACATTCCTTCACTTAAGGAAGTGAGATGCTACTCGCAAGTCAATTTGAACACATAATCTGTTGAGTAAAAAACCAAATGGATAAACAGGGAATGCAGAAGGATATAAGCCCTGATTGCAGGTCTGTTTCACTTAGGTCAAATAAAAAGATTCCCTGATGTGGGGCACAGGGTAATCAACTAGCAGAGCTTTCATGTTCCTGAACACTTCTTAACTTCGCTGGGCCTCAGTTTTCTTAACTGTAAATTGAGGTCCCTAACCCAGGTTATCTCTAAATTCCCCAAAGTTGGGAGGCAAGTAACTTTAATACACTGAGCTGGGTTCTTTAACAATTCCTTTAAAACTAAAGAATCTGTCTTCTGTTGAAATTTTTTAGGGCACCATTCTTGTTCTCCAGCGTCTTTTCTGTTGACCACTTACGCCCTCTAGTGCCACACTTAATTATACAACAGAACTGGCTAGGGAAACTATCTGTTCCAGAGGAGTAAAAGGGGGAAAACAGCAAGAACGCAGTAGATAAAATCAGTGTTAAGCAAAAGAGAAGCAGGCCAAAGATGTAGGTTAAACAAACAAACAACAAACAAACAAAAACAGCTGGAAAGAAATCAAATGGCCATCACTTTCTGCAGTGTGGCTATGACTGTGCCTTCTAGAACAAACACAGTAAAGGAATTACCACTAGTAATTACTTACAGTGAAGAAAACAAGCATGATTCTGAATATAAAAGTTTTTTCAGGTATGACTGGAATACCCTTCTTCCTCACATTAAGATCTGGATACAGTCTCTTTTTCATTTAGCAAGATAAAAGATATATTAAGACTTCTGGGGGTGCCTGGGTGGCTCAGTGAGCTAAAGCCTCTGCCTTCGGCTCAGATCATGATCCCAGGGTCTTGGGATCGAGCCCCGGATCAGGCTCTCTGCTCAGCAGGGAGTCTGCTCCCCCCTCTTTCTGCCTGCCTCCACTGCCTACTTGTGATCTCTGTCAAATAAATAAATAAAATCTTAAAAAAAAAAAAAGACTTCTGGAAAGTCTCTATTACATACCTAATATGGATAATTAACAGATATGCTTTGAACACACCTGTCAAGGAGGTGCTAAGACATCAAATTATATATTGTCAGTCTCACCTGTTCATGGATTTACCAATGGAGATGGGTTCTGACTAAAATCACGGAGTGTTCTGGGCTTAAGCAAAGTCCTCAGCCTTCTAAGTATCATTCCTTGGTGTCACCACCATAGAAATGCACAAATGGTCTTTCTCCTATCACATAATTGAAAACAAACACCAGGGCCCTTCCTGGAAATAAATGATATCTGCATATAAATGCTGATGACATTTTTCTAGCACAGGTACACAAAAAGAAGAAATGGATTTCAATGATACCAATAGAGATTTAGGTTAAACAACAAAGAAGTTTTCTTAATCATGCTGTTGTTACTGATAGATGGGCGTGAGGGTAAAGAATCTTCTTATGAAATCATTTAAGAGAGGAAACAAAATCTGTACTTATTTGGAGTCATTTTAATTCTAACTCTAACTGGAACATAAGATAGGGATGATAACCACTAAAGTTTCCTTTCTACTCTTAAAATGAAATATGACTGTATGATTCATATATATGAAGTTCAAAAACAGGCAATATTAATCCATGGTGACAGAAATCAGAAGAGTGGTTGCCTCTTGGGACAGGGAAGGACGCATGAGGGAACTTTTCAAGGTGATGGAAAAATTTTATATCTTGATTTGAGTGGTGTTCACACTGGTGTATACAGTTATCAAAATTCCTCAAATCGTACACTGAAGATCCGTGCAGTTTATAGATTATAAATTATATTTCAAAAAACATAGATTCCAGAGTCTTGGGAAGAGTTAACTTTTTTTTTTTTTTTCTATTTTTTTTTTTTTTTAATTTATTTATTTGTCAGAGAGGGAGGGAGAGAGAGCGAGCACAGGCAGACAGAGGCAGAGGGAGAAGCAGGCTCCCCGCCGAGCAAGGAGCCCGATGTGGGACTCGATCCCAGGACGCTGGGATCATGACCCGAGCCGAAGGCAGCGGCTTAACCAACTGAGCCACCCAGGCGTCCCGGGAAGAGTTAACTTTAAAAATACCGACACTACTCTTTAACAACAGGCTAAGAAAGAGAAGGGAGCTGTCATGACCTCAATAGCATATATAGTCTTACTGAACCAAAAACCAAGAAAAGAAAGAACTGGCCTGGCTTCTCAGTAGTATCCATGCTCATTAGCTAACAGTGCTGGCTCAGTTCTGCTGCCTGACGGAAGGACATGGAGGTGGGGGAGAAAGACTGGTCCTAAGAGATCACTGACTGTCTTGAAGTACAGCCACACCTTACGTGGCCTGGTATGTTGGTCTGTGGGTCCATATGATAATGGCATCATGCCTGCTCGTGTTAGAAGAGAGTACTTGCGAGAAAAACAGGTAAGTGTTTTTGGCTTTTTGTTTTCCCTCTTCAGTTAAATTACCTTCTAGAGATAACAGACTGTTCATTCTTCTCTTAAGATTCTTGTTGGAGTCCGCTTGACGCATGGCAGACACTAATAGATGCCTCTCAAGCAGCTGAATGAGTGAAATGTTCTTCAGTCTGACAAATAACTTTCACATCAAACCTCAATAGTCTGTTCTTCCTCCAATCAGAAAATTTTTTCTATAATTTCCATTCAATTTCATTCAAGCTCTGAGATGAAATTCTCCGGGAAGCACTGCATCAAGAACATCCTAGCTTTCCTAACCTGTGCCCTATGTTAGGATTTTCCCATGCCAAGTGGTTTGGAAAGGTGGACACACAGATGTTTCACTGACAAAAGACATTCTGTCACAGCAAAGCCATTCTTGTTGTCACTCCCTTTATGGATTTAATGGCCTCTATGACCCTCTAGGAATTAGTCCATTTTAGTGCTCTGTAATTTATTATTCAGATTCTCTCTTTAGGTATTTTATAATTCCCCAAAGCAACTTTCCTACATTCACTCTTTATGTCTCCAAAAGCTCTTCCCGGCCCAGTGAAGAACTGAAGAGTTGCTGTTATTTGTGCAAGTGTAGGAACATCTTTGTGGTACTTCGACTGACACAGCTCCTCTTTGTGAGTCCACCTGGCTTCAACTAAGGGTGGGCAGTTCTATGTCACCACTAGTCGTCTAGGCATTGCTTTTTTGGAAGGCCGTACTGATTGCTTTGGATCTTGACTAAAATACAGGTAGATCAATGACATAATACAGTATTTCTATTTTCTCTGCTAAGAATGCGTTAGTTGTTGATTTTCAGTATGGTTTATCAAATACATTTCTTTTTTTTTTTTTAAGTAGGTGCCACACCGGATGTGAAGCCCACTAAAGATTCTCTCTCCCTTGCCATCTGCCCAGTCCCCATCTCTTAAAAAAATTAAATAAATTAAAAAAAAAAATAAAAGAGTTGGATGCTTAACCGAGTCACCCAGATGCCCCTCAAATATATTCTGAGAACCTACTTTCAGCTAACTACAGGATATAAAAAGGCCATATTTTTACACAATTTCCAGTAGAAATGTACATGTAGTCTCAATTCATGTAGTCAAAACCAAATACCTTCTTTCCTCAAAAACAGTACTGATCAGGAAACCACTAACTTTCTGTCATTTTTGAGTGGCTTTCAGGAACCTGGAATGTCAGGAAAGCTGGGCCCAGGCCATCCACTAGAGAGAAAAGTTGGATGCTAGGCCCGAGTTGTATAAGAGTCAAGGGTTTAACCTCATTTCAAAGTCAAATATAAGTGACTTTTGGATTGTGCGATGTTTACATTCTTCACATTTATGTCCTTTTCTCTATATAAGTATAGATCCATTAAAGAAATAGTATCAGTCTTCACTTTTCTTCCAAAGACTTCAAAGTACTTTCTACAATCCAGTAGCATACTCAAAAAAGAGAAAAAGCAGACAGATCCTAGGTCCTAGACAGCTCCTAGAAATGTTTTGGGGATCAGCAGAAGACATAGAGAAGTGCAGGAAACTTGCTCAAGAGCATGTGAGACCATGTACCGCCAGCTAACACCTGCCCCATCTCTCAGAGCAATGTCTAGCTCCAAATCCTCACACAACTCAAATCTGCATAGGGCTTGCTCTTTTCTCTCAAAATTATATGCACACGAGAAAGGCTGAACCGCAAGGGACATGCCTCACTGGCTTGCCACTTACCAGTGCTGCTTTTACCTCTTCAGACACGTCAGCTTCATCCTGAAAAGGGAAGAGGGAGAAAAACAAGAAGACCATGGTCACAGACCTCCCTGAAAGCAACAAGGTCAGCTCCCATCAATTATGCATCTTGGCCTTTCCAACAAAGGCAGTGAGAACTGACTGCCAAGTGATGCTCTGTTACTGCTGCTTTTAACAGCTGCCAGAGGCAGACAGCGCTGAAACATCACTTGTCATCAAAAACGCCACACAGACCGTAGCAGAAAAAGGGGTATCTTTAGAAAAGACAGAACTTTATTTCATCTCTGTCAATAGTTAGCAGTCTATTTGGTCCTATAAAAATGAGATGCTTTTATCTTAAAGAATAGTTTCTAAGAGATGACTATTACTGTTTCATTCCTTGTCTCCCTGAAGGTTTCATATAGTCTTCAAATGAGTCATTGGTAAGCAGGGACCTCTTGATTCTTGGTCACTTACTTTTAAAAAATGCCAATAACAAAGTTGAGTGAAACGGGCATAGAGTAAGAGGGTAAATGAAAGTACTGAACGTGCCTGCAGTTGGTAGGCACCGGTGCACCTGCCTTTATTTTAAAGTCGAAGTTAATCTGTTTTATATGTATTTTTTATTTTTTCCTCTAAAAGAGTAAAATTGGGTCAGATGAACTTGTGTTATTAAGATTTTAGGTTCCTTGAAATTCTTGTAATGCTCCTAAAATAGTTCATTAGAACCTCTGTTTGTATGGGATAATACTATTGTCTAACTACATGATTTTCTGGGACTATTAGGGAGAATTGCTAATATTTGACAAGCTTATTCACTTGTTATATTTGCTTATATGGTTGTTATAGATTTCTGGTCTTTTTCATTCATAACTATTATTTACTGAGTGCCTACTATGTGCCTGGCACAGTTCTAGGCACGGTATCCTGCCAAGAATATATGAAAGGAGTCCCACTCCAGGGGAGTCTTTCTTCTCTTTCCTCAGTAATATATCTTGATCATCTGCAAGATTCACTGGACCACATGGGACTCTCAAAGGATGGCAGCCATGGGTGATGTGATATGTCCCAGCGCGGACCAATCCACTTACATCCTTTGTCCAGAAATTGATGCCCGTGCCTCGTCGTCGTTCCTTGGCCCGCCTCCTCTCACGGATGGACAGTCTAGTAGAGGACTGATCATCCACATCTGCTTCTTCACTCTCTGGCCAGAGAGAAAACAAAATGTGATCTCAGGTAGTGGGGGCATATACATGAGTGGGGGTCGCATATTCTGAAGCTCTACAAACCATTTTTGTCCATTTCCTTTGCAACTGCAGTGTTTGTGGTGGTCTCTGAACTCTCAGAGTCAGGGACTGAAGATCTGCTTGTCCGTAGCAGATGGGAACTGGTGTAGAGAGACGGCCTTGATGCAGGAGGAGACACTGGTGTTGTGGGTTTGTCTGGCTGAGCTGGATACCTCAGGCGACGATAGACAGGCTGGAAATAATCCACAGGCCGAGATGTTAGAGGTCAAATCCAACCAAATGATAAGAATAGCAGGCTTATAACAATGGGCTTTTCCTATACCAAGAGGCTTATTAGTAGTAGATGATCAGTAAATAGCTACTGAGCTGAACTAAAGTTAGTTAGTTAATTAGCCAGAAAGGAAACAGCTTCTGGATTCCTATCTGATAACATCATCATGTTGACAGCAGCCCAGGAAAATTTTCCCTAAATTGACCAAAGGACACTCGGTAGCATTAACCTTGTTAATAAAAATTCCTCTCATTTTGGAATGAAAATAAGAAGGATGATGGCCTGTTTAAGATGGAGCACTGAAAGGTAAAGTTTACAGAGGAAAAATAAAAAGCAGCTTGGGAATATGAAGAAATAAGACAGTAATCGGAGAACAGCGACCAAGTCTGAGCAGTGTACCAATTTCTGAATACTCTACAAACCTGCCATAACCAGGCTTATTAAAACTTTAAAAAAAACTCCTGGTCATGATCCCGGGGTTCTGGGATCGAGTCCTGCATCAGACTCCCTGCTCAGTGGGGAGCCTGCTTCTCCCTCTGCCTCTCATGAATAAATAAATAAATCTTTAAAAAAAATTCCCATTTTCCACTTTGGATTTCTTCCCCAAGGAGAAAGATAGAGCCTGACAATAAGCCTTAACTTGATTTATTAAAGGTGCACAGAGAGAGAAATTCTTACTGCATGTAGAGATTGTATACTTTTTTGTTTATAAAGACAGAAGCAATAAAATATAGTAAGCTTTGGAATCAGACAGAACTGTTCAAATTCTAGTTTCAGCACTTACTAGCTGTGTGGCCCTGAATAAATTACTTTACTTCTCTGAGCCTCAGCTTTCTCCTATGTAAGGTAGGGATAATCACTTTCTCAGAGAGGACTGTGAGGATTATAAAGGTATTGTATGCTCTCCTTAAAACAGTGCTTAGAACAGAAGCTACTAGTAAGTAATCAATAAACAGTAGCCAACAGAACAAAATTTAAAAAAGGACCTCAATTAGTTTATATAACCTAGCCATTCAGAGTTGGAGCAAGGAGATTTCTTTCTCCTCTAACTATGGTGATGAGAAAATTTGTCACCCCAATTAAGATACTTCAGAGAGTGGAGATGAATGATATCAATAATTACACTAAGATAACAGGTGTAATTTGAACCAGCTTAGGTAAACTAGAAGTTATGTTCACCCTAAATAGAACCCTATACCTTTGATTACCAACTCCACTTGAGAAAGGGAACATAAGCTAAAACTGTCCACCTCAACAGTGACATCTTGTGGCATGGGATTAAGGGAGTGCTTCGTAAACTCCTAGGTTTGCAGGGGTTTAGACAACAATTTAATCATGGTTGAGAGAGCACTCTGGAGCTTGACTGCCTATGCTCTAGTCCTGCTTAACCACTTCGCATCTGTGTGAAATGCTGGGCAAGTTACTTAACCTCTTTGTGACCTGATTTCCTCACATGTACAATACAAATAATATAATCTACCTCGGAGGGTTGTTTTGAATACATACGAAATAGTTGAAATAATGCCCGGTATAAAGTAGACACTCAGTAAATCCTCTTATTTCTATTTGTATTTTTATTATACTATAACCTCTCTCAAGAATAGAAAAACATCTTTAGTTAAAGAATTAATTTAGATAATGGAATTTATTGTGGTAATCATCTCACAACATACGCATGTATCAAATCATCACGTTGTACATAACCTAAAGTTAATAAAATGTGACGTTAATTAACTGTTATAGGTCAACATCTCAATAAAACTGGATGAAAAATAAGTGCCAGTTAACTCTGAGCACAAAATGATGACTGACGGACGGACATCCTCTGAGTTCTTTCAGCCACTCAGGTTTGCCAATGACAGACAGACGTTACCAGTGTTTTCTACGTGTTGCCCACTACAACGAAGCACGGTGCTCAAGTTACCAGCAAGAAGGGATTCCCCACATTAATGACCCTGCTTTTAGCACAGTACATGCCAGTGACTTACTTCTTCATCCAGACTCCCGCCCCAGGGCTGACGGCCCTCGCCAGCTTCCTTTGCAGGGACTGCTGAGGGCTCATGCTTCTCTGAGCTTCCCTCAAGCCCTTCGGTGCCTTCTGGCTTCTGGCTAGGCTGCTCCTGAGCTTGCCGTTCCGCTCTTGACCGGCTGAAAGTCCTTTCTGCTTCCTGAAGGTCTGTCAGTGTCACACCCTGGGAAAATGACACAAGGTCAGGGAAGTTTCACCTTAACCATGGAATAACTCTTGATAAATAAGCAGGGAGACTGCCTTACAGTTCTAATAGTACCAAATTCCAAATGAAGCTCTCAAAACGTATGAGGCCATTTCAAGTAAGATCTGCTTAAAATAAACACCCGGTGTGCAGAGAGCCCCAGCCTGAGCCCAGGCATATTTCAAATGTAATACTTTAGCTTTTCCAGTTTGAGTTCCGGAAAATAGGGCAACACTGATGGCTGCCTGTTGTAGATGTACTTCTCTCATACCCTTAATTCTCAACACCTTCATTTGAAAGCTGCATACCTCCCAAGAACAAATGGCCTCTGAGACAAATTCTCTGAATAGTGGATAATAAGAAAAACTTGATTTTATTTATAGAAAGAAAAATCAGGCTCAAAAAGGTGAAAATTTGAGCCAGGCTAGAACAACAAAAAAACCAACCAACAACCAACAAAAACGACACCACCTAAATTAGCTTTACTCTAAGATGATCTCCTAAGTAACTCTAGGAATGTGACACAGAGACATTCCAACAACTGATATTTCCCCCAGGCTCTTAGGAGTAGCTGTACAGAAGAAAAACAAGGAGGAGCCATCTGCAGAAGAAGGGAGAGAGTTAGGACTAGAGCGAACTGATTCCAACTCAAGCAGTTATGTGCTCAAGTCTTCAGGAGAAGGAAGTTCTAAAGCTGGAGGTAGTTAAACAAGTACTATACCCTGTTGTTGTTAACTACTCATGAATTTGCTCACTCGTTCTCTTAATAAGTTAAGTGTCCTTAAGCACTGGAACTACAGACAAATCAAATGATTCCTGCACTGAAGAACATTTTAATCTAATGGAAAAGACATAATAAACAGATGAGCATAATGGAATGAATATGTCATTAAGACAAAAATGTATGATCCAGAAAATTCTGCTTCTGAGTATTTACCCAAAAGGACTGAACGCAGGGTCTCAAAGAGATCATTCGTATATCCGCGCTCCCAGCAGTATTATTCACAGTGGACAAAGGGTGGCTATCCGCAAGTGAATGAATGAACAGAACACGGTCTAACCACAGAGTGGAATACCCTTCATCCCTAACGAAGAATGAAGCACTGACACAGGCTGTGACGAGGATGAACTCTGAGGACATTACGCTAAGTGAAGTAAGGCAATCACCGAAGAACAACTACTGTATGACTCTACTTGTGAGAAGTACTTAGACTGATCAAATTCGGAGAGATGAGAAGTAGAATGGTGGTGGCCAGAACCTGGGGGGGTAGGGGAGGGAATTACTGTTGAATATATAGAGAGTTTCAGTTTGGGAAGATCAAAAATGTTCTGGAGATGGATGGTGGTAGCAGTCGCAAAATAACGCAAATGAACTTAACACTGAACTGTACACTTAAATGGCTAAAGTGGTAAATTGCATGTTATGTGTATTTTACCAAAATAAACCAAAACAAAACAAAAAAGTTATCGTCAGTCTTGGTCTTTATGGAGGTTACATTCTAAGAGGGAAAAACAGAGAAGTAATCAAGCAAAAACAAAGTAACAGTAGTCATATTTACTACAAAGGAAGGACACTTAACCTACTTTGGAAAAGTCAGGGAAGACAGGGGTATGATTGTGACTATTTATAAAGTCCCTTTCTGGGGCGCCTGAGTGGCTCAGTCAGTTAAACGTCTGCCTTTGGCTCAGGTCATGATCCCGGGGTCATGGGATCAAGCCCCACATGGAGCTCTTTGCACAGCAGGGTGTCTGCTTCTCCCTCCCCCTCTGCCACTCCCCCTGCTTGTGCTCTCTCTCCCTCTCTCTCTCAAATAAATAAATCTCCTTTTTTAAAGATTTCATTTATTTATTTGACAGGGAGATAGAGAGAGAGAGCACAAGTAGGCAGAGAGGCAGGCAGAGGGAGAGGGAGATGCAGGCTCTCCACTGAGCAGAGAGCCCGATGCAGGGCTTGATCCCAGCACCCTGGGATCATGACCTGAGCCGAAGGCAGACGCCTAACTGACTGAGCCACCCAGGTGCCCCTCAAATAAATAAATCTTAAAAAAAAAAAATAAATAAAGTCCTTTTCTTCCGTCTTCAGCTTTCCTGCCTGACCTCTGTAGCATTTACAACTGTTACCTTCACCTTTTACTAGGAAACTGACTTCTCATTGACTTCTATGCTCTTCCTATTTCCTGGCTTACCTTTCATCTCTCTGGATGCTCCTTTTAATTGTGTTTCATCAGCTCATCATCCTCTGCCTCCTTAATGCCAAGTCACAGCTTTCTCTCCCTTCTCCCTGCCAGTGCATCCTAAGTTCATGGTCTTGTTTCTCCCCGCTTGGACTACTGTGACAGCTTCCTAACACGTCTTCTTGTTTCCTGTCTTGCCAAACATACTTTCGCCGTCCATTCCCATCAATTTTCTGCATGGTGATTTCTGCAATATTATGCAGATTGGGGCACTAGGTGGCTCAGTGGGTTAAGCATCAGATGCTTTTTTTTTTTTTTTTTTAAGAGGGAGCGCGAGCAAGAACGCGACTGAGTCACCTAGGCACTCCATAGCCTCCGACTCTTGATCTCAGCTCAGGTGTTGATTTCAGGGTTGTGAGTTCCAGCCCTGTGTTGGGCTCTACACTGGGCATGGAGCCTACTTTTTAAAAAAATAAATAAAAAATTATATATGTATATATATAAGTTTATTTATTAATGTTATATATATATAAATATTTATGTATATTTTATATAAATCCAGACTCTTCCTTGCTTCAGTGGCTCCCTTAGTGATTTTTTTTCTTTTAAAACTACCTTTTTTGAAGGGGTGCCTGGTTGGCTCAGTGGGTTCAGTGGCAACTCTTGATTTTGGCTTAGATCATGGTTTCAGGGTCCTGAGATTGAGCCCCGTCTCAGGCTCCATGCTCAGCAGGGAGTCTGCTTGACATTCTCTCTCTTCTCCCTCTGCCCCTTCCTCTGCCCTGTGCAGGCATGCACGTGTTTTCTCTCTCTAAAATAAATAAATAAATCTTTAAAAATATATATATATATCTTTATTGAAACCTAACTCTCAGATCATAAAACCTACCCTTTTAAAGTACAGGCATGGGGCACCTGGGTGGCTCAGTCTTTAAGTGTCTGCCTTCGGCTCAGGTCATGATCCCAGGATCCTGGGATCGAGCCCCGCATTGGGCTCCCTGATCAGTGGAAAGCCTGCTTCTCCCTCTCCCACTCCCCCTGCTTGTGTTCCTTCTCTCACTGTGTCTCTCTCTGTCAAATAAATAAACAAAATCTTTAAAAATAAATAAATAAATAAAGTACAGGCATATCTCAGAGATACTGAGGGTCTGGTTCCAGATCACCATGATAAAGTGAGTATTACAATACAGTGAGTCAAATAAATTTTTTAGTTTCCCGTTACTTATAAAAGTTATGTTCATACTATACTGTGGTCTACTAAGTATGCAATAACACATGCAATAACATTATGTCCAAAAAAATGTACATACCTGAATTAAAAAATACTTTATTGCTTAAAAAAAAATGCTAACCATTGTCTGAGCTTTCAGCAATTCATAGTCTTTTTGCTGGTGGAGGCTCTTGCCTTTACGCTAATGGCTGCTGACTGATCAGAGCGGCTGTGGCAATTCCTTACAACACAACAACAGCGAAGGAGTGTACCGCGTTGCTTGACTCTTGTTTTCATGAACAATTTCTCTGTAGCATGGGATACTACTTGGGAGCATTTTACCCACAGCAGAACTGCTTTCAACACTGGAGTCAATCCCTCAAACCCTGCCACCGTTTCATCAGCTAAGTTGAGATCACATTCTAAATCCTTTGTTGTCATCTCAATAGTCTTCACCGGGAGTACATCCCATCTCAAGAAACAATTTTTTTTTTGCTCATCTGTGAGAAGCGACTTCCCACCTGTTCATGTTTCATCATGAGATTTTAGCCATTCAGTCCCATGTTTAGGCTCCGCTGCTAAATCTAGTTCCCTTGCTACTTCCACCACATCCGCAGTGACTTCCGCCACTGAACTTTGAACTTCCAATTGGTTTAAAAAAAAACAAAAGCAGTATCTGCAAAGCATAATAAAACGAGGGATGCCTGTATACAATTCAGTGGTTTTAGCGTCTTCAGAGTTCCGCAACCATCATCGTCATCTCATTTCAGAACATTTCATCACCCCAAAAAGAAACTCCTATCCATCAGCAGTCACTCCCATTCCTTCCTCTCTCCCACCCTGGCAACCACTAACCTACTTTCTTTTTCTTTCTTTCTTTCTTTTTTTTTTTTTTTTTAAGAGAGACAGCGAGTGGGAGCGAGGTGGGGGGGAGGATCGGACGGAGAGGAAGAGAATCTTAAGCAGGCTCCATGGCCAGCACGGAGCCTGATGCATGACCCTGAGATCATGACCTGAGCCGAAACCAAGAGTTGGACGCTTAACTGACTGAGCCACCCAGGTGCTCCACTAATTTTTTCTATTTCTCTGGCTTTGCCTATTCTGGATCTTTTCATATCAATGGAATCATGTCTTGTTTCTTTCACTTAACATAATGTTTTCTCAAGGTTCCAGCACATTGTAGCATTAGCATGTATATTTTTATTGCCAAATAATATTCTATTGTACAGATTGTACAGATCATTAATATTTTGTTTATCCATTCCTTTGTTAATGGAAATTTGTTTTTTTTCCCCAATTATGCTAACTGCTTAATTTATTTGGTTTGCTTGATGGCTCAGCCTGTGCTCACCACTCCTACACCTGCTGAGGCTAACTGAGGCACACCCAGCCACACAATGCTAACCACTGCTGCTGCCGGGGGCCCAGGACTCAACTCTATAGCAAGCTTGTAAACTCCACATGAGTTGGTCTACACAGTAAGTAACTCTGGCCAGAGTTCAGAGATGACACTGAATTTGGGATGTAGGCTATTGTGAATAAGACTGTTATATAAACATCTATGTACAAGTTTCTATTTATTTATTTATTTATTTATTTATTTATTTATTTAACAGAGCAAGCAAGCAAGAGAGACAGAGAGCAAGCAAAAGCAGGGGGAATGGCAGGCAGGGGAGAAGCAGGCTCCCCACTGAGCAAGGAGCCCAATGCAGGGCTTGATCCTAGAACCCCGGGATCATGACCCGAGCTGAAGGCAGCCGCCCAACTGACTGAGTCACCCAGGCATCCCTATGTACAAGTTTCTGTGTGGACATATGTTTTCATTTCTCTTGACTATATACCTAAGGGTAGAATTGCTGGGTCATATGATAACTAACTATACAGATAACATTTTGAGGAACTGCCAAACCCTTCTCCTTTAGGGATTCTTCAGATGTGGCCTCTTAAATACAAATGGAATGATTAGTCTTGTGAAGGAAAGGAGATAAACCTGCTCTGAGCCTAGAGAAATAAAAGTGAGAGTGGGCAGATGGAGCTATAAATTCATCTGATACTACGTAGTATAAGATTTAACACAGGTGAAAACTTTTACACCAGTGGCTGGAGTAGGGAACTCGTCTTACTATTTTTTAATCGTTCCGTCAACAGAAAGGAAGATAGACAAAATGACATAAAAAAGAAGGCCACACTCACTTGGGTAGACCTTCGAGTCTGCCGAGCTTGTCTGGAGCGTGCTTTTCGTAAGGACTCTGCTTCCTCATCCCGTACAGGAGTCAGATATGATCTGTAGAGAAAAAAAAAAGTCATAGCAGAAGTAAGGACCTTTGTTGCATGTACTTGGGGAATGGGGAATGACAAGGTACTTCCACATACTGTGGTGATTTCTACACTCTTAGAATGAACTTAGGCAGAATCAAAATGATAGAAATGCTATCAGTGAAAACAAGACATTACTTGTATTACTCTCAAGCACAATCATGTCATCTATAAAATGAGAATTTCATTTCTTCTTTCCACATTCTTACAATTTTTATTTCTTTCTTTTCTTGCTTTAATGCTCTGGCTAGAGCCTCCAGGATATGTTGAAAAGGAGTGATGATAGCAAGTTTCCATGCTTTGTTCTTGCCTTCAGAGACAAAGCATTCAGCATTTTATCACTCTGATGTCTACTGCAAGATTTCTGTAGACACTGCTTCTCAAGTTCAATCAATTCTTTCTATTCCAGTAGGAAGTAAGCTAAGAGGGTTTTGTTGTTACTGATTCTGTTTTTTAATCATTAGTGTGTGTTGAACTTACCACATGGTTTTCTTCCCCATATACTGAGATTATCACCATTTTCCTTCTTTTTTTCTGTTAATATGGTGAATTGCACTGAATAATTTTTGAATGATAAAATAACACTGGATTCTTAGGATAAGCTCAACTTGGCCCATGATGTATCATTTAAAAAAATATTTTATTTATTTATTTGACAGACAGAGATCACAAGCAGGCAGAGGCAGGCAGAGAAGGAGGGGGGAAGCAGGCTCCCCACTGAGCAGAGAGCCCTATGCGGGACTCGATCCCAGGACACTAGGATCACGACCTGAGCCGAAGGCAGAGGCTTTAACCCACTGTGCCATCCAGGCGCCCCTTGGTGTATCATTTTTTTAAAAGAAATATTATTTTATTATTTTTTTAAGTAAGCTCTATACACAACTTGGGGTTTGAACTCACGACCCTGAGATCAAGAGTTGCACACTCTACTGACTGAGCTAGCCAGAGACCCCTACATAGACTTACTTTTATATAGATTCAGTATTGTTTAGTTTAGGATTTCTCCATCCACGTTTATTAGAGAAATTGGCCTGTAATTTTCCCTTCTTATAACAGCCTGGTCAGCTCTAGAAGTAAGATAATACAAGTTGGGAAGTGTTTTCTCCTTGTCTATTTTCTGTAAGAATTTGTGTAAGATTAAGGTTGTTTCCTTCTTAAACAATTAGTAAAGTGCACCATCTGTATTTAAAGTGTTCTCTATGAGAGGGTTTTAAATAAGGGGTTCAATTTCTTTAATTGACTTAGGCCTATTCAGATTTTCTGTTTTGGTAATATTTATTTTTCAAAGAACTTAATATTCTTATATTTAGTGGCACAAAATTATTCACAATATCCTTGTATATTTTAACTGTCATTTTAGGTCCTTTTATCTTATATCTATATCTATATATTTTTTTAAGATTTTACTTATTTGACAGACAGAGAGAGCACAAACAGGGGAGAGTGTCAGGCAGAGTGAGAAATAGGCTTCCCATTCAGCAGGGAGCCAGATGTGGGTCTCGATACCAGGACCCTGAGATCATTACCTAAGCCGAAGGCAGATGCTTAACCTACTGAGCCACCCAGGTGCCCCTACATATTTTTAAGACTTTATTTACTTATTTGAGAGAAAGAGTGTGCAAGAGGGAAGGGCAGAGGAAGAAGGAGAAGCAGACTCTCTACTGAGCATGGAGCCAGACGTGGGGCTTGATCCCAGGACACTGGGATCATGACCTGAGCTAAAGGAAGATGCTTAACTGACTAAGCCACCTAGGTGCCACCCTTTTACATTTTTAAAAATTACTGAAGGCCCCCAAAGGGCTTTTGTTTATGTATATCTATTCATATTTACCCTAGCAGAAATTAAAACTGATCAATTTTATTTTATGTTATTTTTTAAAAGATTTTATTTATTTATTTCACAGACAGAGATCACAAGTAGGCAGAGAGGCAGGCAGAGAGAGAGGAGGAAGCAGACTCCCTGCGGAGTAGAGAGCCCAATGTGGGGCTCAATCCCAGGACCCTGAGATCATGACCTGAGCCGAAGGCAGAGGCTTTAACCCACTGAACCACCCAGGTGCCCCCAAACTGATCAATTTTAAAAATGTGCACTAATGCATTTAAAAACAATAGCCCTATTACAGAAAGTTACATCAATAACTTAGCTTTTATGAAAAATAACTATTATCTAAAACAAAAGATTTTAGTAATGGTGTTGTATTACATTTTTATACTTTTCTTTAACATTGGCTTAGTAGAAGATAACCGATTTTCATTCACACTTTATTCAATATGTTGTATAATGATGTTTCAATTAAAATATATAAAGAATATACAGTCTTTCACAGGCTTGTAGTTGGTAAAGCCAGTAGTATTATAATAGCCTTTTTAGATAATTATGGATATTATTCTTTAAAACTATATACTAAAACACAAATGGGGGATGCCTGGGTGGCTCACTTGGTTAAGCGGCTGCCTTTGGCTCAGGTCATGATCCCAGCCTCCTGGGATCGAGTCCCACATCGGGCTCCTTGCTCAGCAGGGAGCCTGCTTCTCCCTCTGCCTCTGCTTGCGCTCTCTCTCTCTCTCTCTGACAAATAAATAAAAATTCTTAAAAAAAAAACACAAATGGCGCTTCTCAAAGGTTAGTAGCAGAAAAAAGAAAGAAAAAATGGTTAGTAGCAAGTGGAATCTGAAACCATGTTAACAGACTGTTCATATCGTTATACTGAAATCTATTGGTCTATCTTGCATTTTGAATGGACCTTCTTACCCCTGCACGAACTTGGGTCATTGCACATCGGTCATTTGGAAAACACTGGTGCAGATCTTCCAAATGTTGACACATTGCATTATAAAATAATAATTTTACAAATCACATTCTGTAACATAGGGGTAAGCTCCTTGACATGGCCCTGATAATGATTTTTTTGGATTTGACACCAAAAGCCAAGGCAACAAAAGCAAAAATAAATTAAGTGGCACTATATCAAACTAAAAAGCTTCTGCATAGCAAAGCAAGCCATCAACAAGAAAAGGTAACCTACAGATGGAAGAAAACATTGGCAAATCATATATCTGGTAAGGTTAATATCCAAAACAGATAAAGTACTCATACATACAAAATAAGAGGGAAAAAAATCTAATCTCACTTATATGTGAAATCTTAAAAAAACACAAACTCATAGAAACAGACAACTGATCTGTGGCTGGGCAAAGTAGGTCAAGATGCTCAAAAGGTATGAAATTTCATTTATAAGATTAGTAAGCCCAGGGTTTATAATGTACAGTATGGTAACTATAAATAACAATGCTGTATTATATACTTGAAAGTTGTTAAAAGAGTAATATTAAAAGTTCTTAAGAAGGAAAAAATTATAATTATGTGTGATGATGGACGTTAACTAAACTTACTGTAGTAATCATTTTGTAATATATTTACTAAATCACTAAGTTGTACACCTAAAACTAACACAATATGTCAATTATATCTCAATAAAAAATAGAAAAATAAAACAAAAAATCATTCTTTAATATCACCTTTGATCTTGGGGCAGTCTTCAAATATTGGGAAGCAGTCAATAATACCACTCATAATGGCAGATACAAGTTTTCCAAAATTCTAATCTCTCCTTGAAATTTTGTAATTGGCAACAAATAACTTTGTGACAAGCTCACTTTATTCATTTTCAAGAAAATGTCTGCCAGATACCTAAGTCTAAAGGACCATAGTTTGCCCAGTCATTCTTTTAAGTAAAAAATGGTGTCCCAGGAAAAAAGCAGCTAATTCTTCTTTTTCTTTCCTCTGTATTCCAATTCTACTTATGTTAGACCTTATTTGCCATATTCTATTTATTTATTGTGCTTTTTCTATATTTCCCTTCCTAGTCTTTGTCTGAGTTTCATTCTGGGTTATTTTCTTTTTCTTTCTATTTTAAGTTTTATTTAATTAAGTAATCTTTACACTCACTATGGGGCTTGCACTCACAGCCCCGAGATCCAGAGTTGCACGCTCTTCCAATGGAGCCAGTTGGACACCTTGTGCTAGATATTTGTTACCATCCATCTAATTAGTTCACTAATCCTCTCTTCAGCTGGTTTACTATAAACTCGCCAGTTGAGTTTCTAATTACAGTTATTTAAAGTTTCGGTTCTAGAATTTCTATTTGATTCTTTTTAAAATAGACTGCAGTTCTCTGTTGAAATTCTCCACCTTCTATTTTCTTGAACATATTAACCATAATTAATTTAAAGTCCATGTTGGATAACATCAATATCTGGCTCTATTCGTATTGTTTCATGTTGTTTTGTTTTCTTAGTCTTTTTGGTAAATCAGTCTTATTTCTTGGTATGTCTGCTAATCTCTGAAAAAAAAATCCACATTTTGTTTTACATTGAATACATGTCTTTATTAGGAAAACTGTAAGTACATATACATCTTTCTCACTGATATGACTTCAAAGTAGTAACTGTTTCTTAAATGGAGTTGCTACTTGTTTTAAAAAAAGCACACTGCATACAGGAAGCTGTCTTCTTTGGACCATTTCCACATTATAGCTCCAATTTAAAAAATACAAAATACAGTATTTATCACATTTTACACTGAACCCATCACTGTTCAGAGACTGAGCATCTAGCAAGCGTCAACTGCCAAACATTTTTAATGAGAGAATATTCTTTTCCTCTGGCAGTTAGGTTAAGGAAGTGATTCTCAAACTTCCATCTGCATCAGCATTTCTTAAGGGGCTTGTGAAATACAAATTGTTAGGCCCCACCCCTAGATGTCCTGATTCATCAGGTCTGGAGTAGGGTCTAAGAATTTGTATTTCTAATTAGAAATTAGAAATTCTAATTAGAATCTCCATGATGCTTCTGATCTGGAGACCACACTCTGAGAACTACAGGGCCAAGGCAAATGACCTTCATCTACCTAGAGACTGAGCTGATTGGGAGACTTCAGTGTTTGCAAGAGCTGGTCTATTTCTGGTAAGTCCTCCTTGAGAAAGTGGTTCTTCAGTGGTCCTAGGTGAATATATGGGGCCCCACTCTCTGAACCCCAGTTTTTGTTCCTTCAGCTCCATGAGACTTCAATTACTCAAAATCCTGCCCAGTTTCTTAGCTTTGTAGCTACAGCTCTATTAATCAGCAAATGCCTCAAAGGGAAAAGCACGGCCAATTGTTGGGTTCACCTCTTTATGATTTCTTTCTCTCTAGGATCTTGATCCCTCAGGTCTTCACTTCCTTAATAACTCTCCAATATTTTCAAAGATACTTTTTAATATTTGTCCAGTTTTCCTAGTTATTCTCAGTTGGAGAGTTTGTCTAATACAAGATATGCCATAGCCTGAAACAGAGATCCCCAACCAAGCTATATATATTTTTAAAAAGATTTCATTTATTCATTTGACAGAGAGAGAGAGAGAGAGAGAGAGAGTGTACAAGCAGGGGGAGAGGCAGAGGGAGAGGGAGAAGCAGACTCCCCACTCAGTGGGGAGCCTGATGTGGGGCTCAAACCCAGGACCATGGGATTATGACCTGAGCTGAAGGCAGATGCTTAACCGACTGAGCCATCCATGTGCCCCCAAGCTATATTTTAACAGTCTTACTTTTCCCCTTGATATGGATTAGTAGATTTGGAATTCTGATACATGTATTAATCCACTATAAATTTGGTAGGTTTGAGTCCTTCCTTACTATGTTCCTCTCTTCTGGGTGAATTGAAAAAATTAAGTCTCCAAACATGGAAAGCTCTGGACCATTGAGGACTAACTCCCCATGAAATTCTGTCTGGGTTACCAACTGGCCTACACACGTCATTTCTATGTGCAAAATATAGAGAGGATCACTCTTATATTTAATTCTTGACTGTTAACCTTTCTTTGTATACTAGATGGGAGCCACAGTGAAAGAAAAGAGCTTCAAACTGGCTTCTCCCATTGCATACTCTAGAGTTTTACTGAATGAGAGACATGGTAAAAACAGGCCTGGTAGGTAAGAAGTCTTAAATATTTGAAGTCATACATGTTTTTCACAGAAAAATTAGAAGACAAAAATGGAAAAACAAAAATAAACTTAAATTCCACCACATGAAAATAATCCATTTTCATTCTACCACATCTATGTCTAGATTATTATCTATGTACATATGTATGTATTTAGTGTATTTTTTCAGTAAATATCATGCATACTATTTTGTTACCTGTGTAACAGGTAACAAATATATATATATATAATATATGAGAGATTTATGAATTAAATTGTAAAAGAAAAATTAAAAAACCCAGAAAACTCCAATACTTGAATTTGTAAATATTTTGAGAAAGGAAGTAACATTTCCATTCATTTTCCTTTACCTAGATGTGGATCCCAAGGTTCACAAAAGTGACACACCTAACTTAGGTTGCCTTGGGGATGTACTAAGTTTTAAGTAGAGCCCATGTCCTTACACTTTCTAAAATATAGACCAGGTAGTGAACAAACTCTGGTCCTGAGCCAAATCTGGCCTGCCATATTTTTGTAAGTAAAATAAAGTTTTATATAACTACAGCAACAGAGTTTAATATTTGCAGTGGAGACAAAATCGCCTGCAAAGCCTAAAGGATTCACTATCTGGTCCTTTACAGAAAAAATTTGGTGACTCCTATACCAAACCCGTGCTCAACACACCTTGCTCTTTCTGAGAAGCATTTGAGCCATCCACGAAATCTGAGTGCTACACAATTCCTTACTGCTAGGAAAAGAAGATGGGTCTATGTTCACAAAATAGTACAATAGAAAGTGTCAGAAGCCACGGCTCTACACATTTGTGACATCCAGATAAAACTAGGCTAAAACCCCAGTTCAGCGGCACAGAAAGGAATTCTAATGCCAAAGTCCTTTGATTACCCTATTTGTCTACTACTACGTTTCCTGGAGGGCAAGAAGCATTTTTCTTTGTATTTGCTAGGACTTTGAGGTTACATAATCAGTGGAATTCATATAATTACAGGTGATTAGCATGACATCACAAAAATAATTTGCTCTCTGCATCTAAATTCATAGTGCCCCTGTATATACTACAGATGGGCTGATAATATCTTTTTTTTAAAGATATTTTTATTTATTTATTTGACAGTAAGAGAGAGATCACAGGTAGGCAGATCAGCAGGCAGAGAGAGAGGGAAGCAGGCTCCCTGCTGAGCATAGAGCCCGAAGTGGGGCTCGATCCCAGGACCTTGGGATCGTGACCTGAGCCAAAGGCAGTGGCTTAACCCACTGAGCCACCCAGGCTCCCCTGGGCTGATATTATCTTAAGAAGCTGTGCAGAATGCCCAGCAAATCACCAGTGAACCTGAAGAAAGTCACAATAAATAATAACTGAAGACCTAACATATCTCTGACAAGGACAGTGTACTGATAAAATACCCAGGCGTGGGAATCAAATCGCCTGGGTTTGAACCCTGACTCCTCAGCTTCCTGGCTAGATAATGACCTTGGATAAAGTATTTAAGTACGCTCAAACCCAAGTTTCTTATACGATGAGGATATTAACAGCTGAGATAGATATTAGCAGGTATAGATAGGGTTCTTGTGAAGATTGAATACGAAAACATATAAAGCACCTAGAACACGAGCTGGCACGCAGCCAGTACTCAGCACAGTGTCGCTGCTGCTGCCACCAGGGCACACCACACTGCCTACGACATTATTCTTATCGCCGCAGTAAAAGCTCAGCAGTGGCAATTGGAAAAGAAAGGCCGTGTGTACGGTAATAGGCAGCCCATCTAATCTAAGTGTTCCCCTTAATTATTTTTACCAGAAATGGATAATTCATTTGGAAGAGGTGTTGATTCCCTTGAAAATATGCCCTAGGAAGGATCAAAGGGTTTTCTGAGTAAAATAAAACTACTGTAGGTAGAAGACTGAAAGAGATAAATTTCCATGATCTCCAAGATAAGAACAAAGCTGTTTTCCCTAGAATAAAATTTTTGTCTGGAATCTACCAATAGGAAATTGGTTTTTGAAATACCGTTAAGGAGTCCTGTATCCAAAATCTGTACTGAAGAGAGAGGGTACTTACATGGTTAGCTTCAAACAGGGAAGGACCACGGTCCATATGTGTCTTTTATGGCACTCATGAGGTCGCGATCATTAATTATAGAATATCTAGTGGTCTTATAAGACAGCTTGTCATTCCTTGGACTATATCCTATGTTATAAGGATATAGAGACAAGGTATTCCAGAAAGGCCAAAGAGAACCGCTTCCGTATCAATCTGGAAGCATCTATAGATAGCTTTAGAGGAGGGGGACAACTTAAGATTAACAGATTCAGAAACCCGTGGATAAAGACTCTATGACTCCAAGAAGTCATCTAATTCCAAGACTGCAGCTAGAGATGACAAATTCCTGTTTTAGAGATGAATCGATATAATCCTAAGGAAACATTAACATACTTGCCTAAGCTCACAGTGTTATTCAGTCACAAGCCTAAAGGGACTATAACTGTGGTCTCCTGCTTTGAGTACAGCTTTTTTTAGATTACACCAACGAACTGAAAACTGTTTCTTCCACCCAGCACCGTGAAGGGTACCCTAATTATGTGGATTTATGGAGCAGGACACTTTTTTTACATTTTCAGAGCCTGCCACCAACACGCTATGAAGCTGTCATGGACAAAGCACAAGAGACGACAGAGAATGCAGTTGACGCTACAGTCACCAGGGCTCTGGCAGGTGAGCTTGAGTTCAAGTTTCCCTCGCTATTTCTAATGGGGTATGGGATCCTAACACTGTGGTATGGCAGAAAGAATATGTACCTGGGTTCCAGTTTCAGTTCTGCCATTAACTACATGTTTGACCTCAAGAGAATCGTTTCATTTCTCGGTACCTTAGTTTCTCCACTTACAAAACGAAGGGTAAGTAAGGTACTTACTTAGTACTTACTTACTTAGTAAGTTTTAAGGTCCCATGTAACTTGAAGCCCTAGTGAGTCCGTATTTACGCTGATTCTGGACAAACCGTCTCTAAGTCTTTCACTAAAATGCCTATTCATTGGTTCTCCTCAAATACTAGATTTCCTATATTCTATAGGTCACTTGCTTTAGTAGAGTCCAACGGAACTTAGTATGATAATGGAAAAGTCGTATCCCTGCATGGTCCAAAACGGCAGTTGCTGGTCATGTGTGACTACTAAACACCTAAAACATCCTAGTGTGACAGAGGAAATGAATTTTTAATCTTATTTAATTTTTAGTTAACTTAAATCTACACAGCCGCTCATGGCCACTGGCTACCGTCCTGGAAAGCACAGCTCCAGAAGTCCTGAAAATCCAATTAAGACACATTATCACGAAGCTCTCTCCTTAAACCTGAAAACCAGATACAGCTCATACAACATCGGCCTAACAGAATGCAGTTTGTCAGACAGCTGAGTTTAAAACCAATTGATTTTATTCTATTTCCAAAGATTAAAGTTCCCATTTTTTTTCCTGTGCCTCTCAGAGGCATTATGACATTAATTTTGCATTTTTACATGGGGCGCTTTTAAGTCCTATAATGTAGTGGTGGGACTCCTGTCTTTAAGATATTTATAGATACAGTGAACAGGAACAAGCTCAAGATACAGCACACCTCAGAGACACTTTTTACCTAATGGCAGCATTTATTCTCTGCTAACCCCATATGTCTTACCCCGTACCACCGTTCTTTCCCTCTGCGCCCTTTACAAAGAGAGCGTCAAGAAAATGGACTGTTACCTCCTCGCACAGGCCTGCATAGCAGAATGAAGGTCAAAAGATGTGTGGAGACGAACAGCAAGAAAGGTAAGCGGCTGCTGGGCAAGACTGCAGTCTCAGCATCCGGTCTCCCTTGGAAACTAGGAAAGGCTTGCGCTTCCACTGCTATCCAGCAAGCCAGAGGCAAAGCTTGCAATTTGCTAAGAACCTGCTACTAAGGAGGAGGAGGAGAAGGAAGGGGAGGAGAAAAGGCGAGAAGGCAAAATCTTGGGGCTCAGCAAAGCGAATGCTGTTAATAGTGCCCAAAATACTATTTCATTAGATGCATATTTTATACACTGTACCAAACCAATCAATACTACTTCTCATTTCATACAGAGGGGAGGGGGAGGAACTCTGTGTATGAAAGACAGAGCAAGAGAGATGCCATGTTCTTATTCTGGATGTTATTTCATCTGCCCTTGGGCTATCCTGGTTGCTGCATCTACCCACGTAAGCTGTAAATACTGCCTCACTAGAGGCTCAGGCCCAGCCAGCTGGCAAAGGTCAACAGTGGTAGAGAGAGAGGCAAAAAAGAACACACGACAGACAAACGCAGGGACAAATTTCTAATCTGGCATAAGTGGGTTAAAGCTAAATGCAGGGAGACTAAGTACTGCTCAATTTGACAAGCTACCTACAGATCAGAAAGACTACCAGATCCGGTATGTGTCACATATCAGGGTATGAGCTGATTCATAGTTTAGGGACAACTGTATTCAAGTGCTCATCTGACATACACTCCTAACTCAATACTGAGATCAGAGTGAAAGTTTAAGCAAGCAATCAAAGCTATATCTCCACTACGCAGAATAATTATTTAAAAAGGAGGGAGGAGTTCCCTCAATTAAACGAAGCATTTCCTGAATCCTCTAGACCAGCAGTCCTCAACAGGGAACAATTTGGTCCCCACCAGGGGCAATGAGAAAGAATTATCTGGCCCCAAATGTCAATATTGCCAAGTTTGCAAACTTTCTCTGTGAAGGGCCAGAGAGCCTATCTTCCAGGCTTTGCAAGGCTACAGAACATCTCCACTATAGTGCCAAAGCGGTCATGGACAATACAGAAATGAGGGGCGAGGCTGTGTGCCTACTGCTTGCTGTGCCCCAGGGGCAGAGCTGAGCACATGCAGCAGAGAGCACGGGGCCCACAAGGCCCAAAACATTTACTGTCTGGCCCTTTACAGAAGAATTCTGCTGATCCCCCGCCCTAACCTCTTAAGTTATATGGCACCAAATGACAGCTCAGAGAACTCCTTTTGCTTTCCAAACAATGTGAGCCTGGTGTTTCTGTGACCTACCTTTAATAAGTACTATATTGCCTCAAATCCTTGTATCTCTGAACATTTGTTCCATTAAAAACACTCCAGCTTCAAGTGCCAAAACCACTTTCACAAATGACAATGTTTTACTTATTTAGGTCACTCTACAGTTAGTTCATTGGTCAGAACAGGTGTTAGGGATGCCAAGAATGGCAGATTCAGGTGCCAGAAGCACAAGTGCTGCTTTATTTCATACCCACAGGCTGTACCAACTGGACTTGGCCAACTGTCTCGAACATTCATCACTAATTACAAAATAGACCAGGTCAAATTCAGCACCACCACTGAATTTTTTTTAAGAAGAAAATTCAAAAAGTCAACACACAAAATATTCACGGAAATATTCCAAATAGGAAAAAACAGAGGGAACAACTGAATAGATTATGGAACATTCATATGACAGAGTCTATACAGACATTAGAAGACAAACCACAAACTACTACAGATACATAACTTGCAAAATATTAGCATTTTGAATACGTAAAGAACTTATACCAATTTAAAAAAGGACCAAGAATCCAAGAGGAAATTATAACAAAGCATATAATTAGGGAATTTACAAAACAGGAAACCCACAAAGCCAATACACATAAGAGAAAATATTCAGTTTCACTTAGTGATCATGAGATGCAAAATTAAAAGAAGGAAAACCACTTCATCTTCCTGAGATTCTCAAAAGCACAAACCATTGACATTATCAAGTATAACATTAGTTGTAAAGATGTAGAAACTCTCATACATTGCTGGTGAGAGTGGAAACAGGAGAGCAGTCTGGCATCTCAAGTAAAGAGGTACTCACTGTTTAGATCCAGGAATTCCATTTGAAAATAAATACCCTTGAGAAACTGTTACATATTTAGATAAGAAAACATGAACAAGAATGTACACAGCAACGCAGAAGAATAATTAGTATTCGTGAGAGAGAGAGAGAGAAAATGACCTAAATGTACATTGGCAGAAAAAACAACAACCCCAAAACCAAACTGTGGTATAGCTACACAATGGACTAAAATGAGCATTCAAAATGAACAGAAGAATGCTAAGTAAAAAACAGGAGGTTTCAGAATGATGTGTGCAGAATGATATAATTTATAGGAAGAAAAAAAACCATGCGAAAGTAGTAATATGTGTATATATAAACAGAATAATAACTAATAAAAATTTGCAAATTGACAAACACAAAATTTAGTATAGTAGCTATCTCCAGGTAGGGAGGGAGTCAAGGGGATGAGACTAAGACATATGCAGGAGCCTCAAAGACATTTTTAATATTTTATTTAAAAAAAGAACTGAAGCTGGGACGCCTGGGTGGCTCAGTTGGTTAAGGAGCTGCCTTCGGCTCAGGTCATGATCCCAGCGTCCTGGGATCAAGTCCCACATCAGGCTCCTTGCTCGGCAGGGAGCCGGCTTCTCCCTCTGCCTCTGCCTGCCACTCTGTCTGCCTGTGCTTGCTCGCTCTCTCTCTGACAAATAAATAAATTAAAAAAACAAAACAAAAAAAACAAAACAAACAAACAAACAAAAAACCACTGAAGCTAATATAGCTTGGACTTAATTGAGCCAGAAAATGGATACAGTGGGTATTTGTAATATTTAATAATAATATTTTAATAAGAAAAAACCTACAGTATAATCTCAAAATCAATACAACATAAAAAGATGTTAGTAGGGCTATTGCTGAATGGTAAGATTATGGATAAATAATTATTTTTCTCCTTAAAATATACACATTGTGGAAAATTTTATAAACTTCAAAACCTTTAAAGATTTTATTTGAGAGAGACAGTGGGGGAAGAGGCAGAGGGAGAGGGAGAGGGAGGGGGACAAGCAGACTCTGCACTGAGTGCAGAGCCCCATGCGGGGGCTTCACCCCACTACCCTGAGAACTCAACCTGAGCTGAAATCAAGAGTTGGACACTTAACCGACTGAGCCACCCAGGCACCCCAAACTTTAAAAATTGATTATTAATATTCAAAGGACTGTTTCAAAGAGTAAGATGTAGTTATATTCCACACTTAGAAAAATCCTTTATTACCATAATTGGCAGTGACCTAGAAAGGACAGGTACTTTCTAGGATATACTAAAGCAATATAAATATTTCAGGGAAAAAAATAACCTTTCCTCACCCTTAGAACAGAGAAGGGAGTGAGAGTTTAGGTTTAAGAAGGTGGAAAAAGGGGCTCTAACCCATGTAAGTGGGGAATTAGGAACAGGCCCCAGTGGCACTTTTTAAAAGTCAGGCTTCCTAAGATATAATTTACACACAGTAAAATTTGCCCTAGAAAGTATACATGTCAAAGGGTTTTAAGTTCTGACAAGTGCCTAAAATCCTGTAACCATCACCACAATCAGGATACAGAATAGATCCATCAGACCCCAAAATTCTCATGCCCCTTTGTAGTCCATCTCCCCCAATCCCGGTCTATGGGAATTTTTTGTAATTACACAAAAAGCTTTAAAATTTGATACTAAAGGAACACACTGATTTTTTCATTCACACTAAAAAGTAGTAAGTAAACCAATAACTGTCCTAACCCACTAAATCAGGTGTTAGCCACTACCTTATAGATTGTAACAAAAATGAGCCCAAGATCTTGTGAAATAAAATTCCTTATATTCTTTGCACCACTAGCCACCATTCTCTAAGTTTTAGGAAGGTGGGGCTATTTTTTGTCATCACATCATTAACATTTAGCACTGTGTCTAGCTTATAGCAGGTGCTCCAACACGCTTACTGGATTCAATTAAGGTTATGGAGGAAATTTAGAATCCAAGTTAATATAGCTTTGTCTTAGGGTTGGTCCCAATCACATGTTCATTTGTTTATTTACATTTTAAAAGTCTCACCATCAGTGTGTTGATCCATTCATTTTCTTCATTCCATTTAACCAACCACTGCCCCATCCTACACTTTTTTTTTTTTTTTTTTTACCTACTCCAGATACTATATTTCAAAATAAACAAGGCCTGATTTCCACCAGGATCTTGTGAGGAAGTTGTACATATAAAGGAGTGATAATTAAAATTTAAGATAAGAAATGCCATGACAGGGGTGCCTGGGTGGCTCAGTGGGTTAAGCCTCTGCCTTCGGCTCAGGTTGTGATCTCAGGGTCCTGGGATCGAGCCCCGCATCGGGCTCTCTGCTCGGCAGGGAGCCTGCTTCTTCCTCTCTCTCTGCCTGCCTCTCTGCCTACTTGTGGTCTCTCTCCCTTTGTCAAATAAATAAATAAAATCTTTAAAAAAAAATGCCATGACATAAAGAGTTCGTGCTCTGGATAGGAAGCCCAGAATTATCTGAGGGGTGAGAGATAAAACATAGAGGAGGTGATGTGAACAGAATCTAGAAAGACTGGGAAGAGGGCTTCCTAAACCAAGCCCAGGGACAGCACTGCTTATGGCTCCATTCTTGGATTTCAAGCAGGAGAGTGAGCCAATCAGTTCTGCATTGCAGAGAAGGGACTGTTGGGATGGGGAAGGGGAGAAGAAGGCCAACAGTCCAGCTGGGAGGGGCCAAGGTAACAGATGGAGAGAGAGTGTGTAACTGAAGGGCTCTTGACAATGACAGACAGGACCTGGTGAGGAGTATGTCACTTCTTGGTGGGAAGTAAAGAGAAGGTTTCTAGTTTGATTTCTATGTTTCCCAATTGGGTGACACTTCTTCAGGACAAAAAGACTTTTTAAAATACATGAAAACTGAGGCACTTGGGTGGCTTGATTGGTTGAGTATCTGACACTTGATTTTTTTTTTTAAGGTATTTTAAACTCTGGAGAGTTTTTTTTTTTAATTTATTTATTTGTCAGAGAGAGAGGGAGAGAGAGCGAGCGAGCACAGGCAGACAGAGTGGCAGGCAGAGGCAGAGGAAGAAGCAGGCTCCCTGCCAAGCAAGGAGCCCGATGTGGGACTCGATCCCAGGACGCTGGGATCATGACCTGAGCCGAAGGTAGCCGCTTAACCAACTGAGCGACCCAGGCGTCCCGTGACACTTGATTTTGACTCAGGTCATGACCTCAAGGTCCTGGGATCCAGCCTTGTGCAGGACTCCTCATTCAGTGGGGAATCTGCCTGGGGACTCTCTCCCTCTCACTCTGTCCCTCCCCCCGCCCCCCACTCATGTTCTCTCTCTCTCTCTCAAATAAATAAATAAATAAATAAATAAATAAATAAATCTTAAAGAAATACATGAAAACTAACAGGCTTTTGTCTCTCTTTCCAGGCTTTTTGGGTCAGAGGGAAGGAAATGGTTTGGTTTGGTTATATTCTCTTTCTTATAGAGGACTAGAGAATCCTCTAAAATGCGCACCTGTAGTAACACTTGAAATCATGAATATTGGGGAAAGGAAAACAACGGCCAGAAATGGCTTTCATTAGGTGTGGCTACCGGAAGTCAGGCACTATTCTACCTAAGTCCTTTCCACGCAGTGCCGTGAAGCTCATCAGAGATGTCTAGGCTAAAAATCTAGTCAAGTGATGGCTGAGGCAACTGGAGTGGACAAGATCAACTAGAGAGTCCTGAGAAGAGAAAAGAAGGAAGCCCGAGGAACAACACATAAGGTGTTTACAAAAGAAAATGAGCTTAAAAGGACACAATGAAGGAGCAGTCAGAAAGGACAGAAGTGAGCCAAGAAAGAATGGTATCTCAGGGGTCAAGGGAGAATAAAGATTTCAGAAGACAGCAGTCAACACCATAACGTGCTGCTGGGAGTTCAAGGTAACAGATGAAGCAGTGATTAAGGAATCTGATCATTAGGAACGCCACCGGGCCCTCTCCTAGGGCAATTTCACTGGAAAGACAAGTGGGGCAGAATTTCTACTTTAATAGGCTGTGGAGAGAATAGGAGGCTAGGAAGTAAATAAAGTGACATAAGGGCTTTTCCAAGAGTAGTGGGGAGGACAGAGCGAGAAAGGATGACCCCAGAAGGTAGTGCAGCCCCGGAGGTAAGTCTGTGAAGACACAAGAGACAAGCACCTGTCACAAACAACATCTTTGTGCAGGAGTGTTTTTGTCATAGATACAGCTAAGCTTGCAGCTCTGGTTCCCACGACTTAGGAATTTTGAGTGCCAAACGTTCTTTCTTTTATAGACTATAAGCTTCATTGTAAAGGAACGTAGTTCTTGAAGGATCCTTGAGTTATTACTATGTTTTATTTACATGGCAATGAGCAGTGAGCCACTTCCAGCACAAATGCACCAGGTTTGTGAATAACATTCAATTTTCCTTTTTCAGGTTAGAAGACTAAGATTTATTCAGAGGAAACAATCTAAAGAGCTGGGTCAATGATACTACCCAGAATTAGCTAAAAGACTCTGGGGAAGAGGGGGGAAAATGGTTTAAAGACAAACCAGAAACAATGAATTATTCAGGTAATTGCTGTCATCCAATCCCAATTTTTAAAATATTTCTTAAAATAGAAACAAGCCTGCCCATGGCTATGGAATTCTCCCAAAAGTAAACTTCCCATATCCAGCATCCTCACAAAACACTGACTAAGCCAGTGGACATACAAGACAACTTCTTATTTGTTTCCCCAAAACCCTTATTTCCTATTTCAGTTTCAGACAGGATAGAAAGTGTTTGATTTGCTTTGTTTTCAAAAGTGGTATCTCCCGGGACGAATACTCATTTCCCAGAAGTTCTGTCTTCCCTTCAAAAAATGTCAAGAGATTTTAACCTCTGTGCTCATTGCTAGCTTACGGTATACAATGGTCCAGCGAAGACTTGCGCCCTGGCACACATCTGTGTGCTCAGTGGTGTACAGTAAGCATGGACTTTAAATTCCAAAAGATCTGGGTTTGAATCCTGGTTTTGCCATTTACTAGCTCTGTGAGTGTGGGCAGGTTCCATAATCTATCTGAGCCTTAATTTCCTTATATCTTTTAAGAAAGCAATATTACTTATCTCACAAAGCTGGGAGGATTAAATGCATCTAGGAGGGTACCGGCATATAACATAACAAGCTTCCAAAAATATGAATTCTCTTATCCCATTTAAACCAACCCATATAGTCAAAAGCCAACTCAAATTCTATCTTTAGTGGCTTCACGAAGCCCTTTCTACCCTCTCCATCCTCCCTCATTCATTCAACTTCTTCTCTGAACTCCTAATATACCCGAACACAGTTTTTCAGTCAAGGATATACAGTTCCTTAATGTATACTCTTGGTTTACTGTGTGTGTATGTGGTGTCCCTGATCTTCTAGGCACTGCCTAGGACATACCCCTTTCTTATTATACTCAGCACAATACTGAGCACAGAAATGGTCAGATGGCCATCAAAGACTTAGAATCCGGTGATTTTAGAATCCAATTCTACCTACAAATCTCCTAACACCACTGACTAACCAATTAAGACTCTGAGACTGAAGAAGTTAAATGGCTTGCTTGAGAGGGCATACACTGTGTGTTCAGCTGAAGAGGAAACTGGGGTCTCCTGCCTTGCCCCCAGGGAGTTTGCTGCGCTCTGGTGAAGCAGCACCCCAGCAATGTCCACAGAAGGCCTCCCTATGCCAGAAACACCTGCACTCCCTGTAGAAAAACACTTCACACGAAATAGGGTAAATATGCTTATCTGCAAACTGACCCAAACACAAAATCAGGTCTTAGGGCACCTTACAAGTAGATCAACTGACGTTCTTCTGCTGCCACCTTCTGGACAGAGTGTATTACTACATAAAGGCTCATTTTCACTAAGAAGTTTCTTCTATACATATTTACCCAACCACCACTGTGTATTAGGCTCTGTGGTATGCAGAAAACCCAATAAAAAAAGCATTCTCAAGAAGCTTACAATGTAGGGGCACCTGGGTGGCTCAGTGGGTTAAAGTCTCTGCCTTCGGCTCAGGTCCTGATCCCAGGGTCCTGGGATCAAGCCCCACATTGGGCTCTCTGCTCAGCAGGGAGCCTGCTTCCTCCACTCTCTCTGCCTGCCTCTCTGCCTACTTGTGATCTCTGTCTGTCAAATAAATAAATAAAATCTTAAAAAAAAAAAAAAAGAAGCTCACAATGTAGTAATGAGGAGAGACAACACCTAATTTAATTAATTAGTTAAAGCAGTCCTAAGAGAAGTGCTATCGAAGAACACTCAGGAGATTGCACTGAGTGCAGCCTGGAGCTACCCTGGGAAGCAGGGTAGCCAGTGGTGGGTTTTCACCCCATGAATAGAATCTTGTTCAGCAGGGAAGGTGATAGAAGGCCTTTCCAGAAAGAAGGTCGAGCACAAAGAGGGTCATAAAAGGAAAAGCATGTTCGGGAAATAGCCAGAGTTTTCTACCTGAATACATAGAGTGATACGATGCCAAAGACACAAAGACCAAGAAGAAGAGTAGAGAGGGACAGGTGAGAAGAGCAGTTTAGTTCTGGACAAGCTGAGCTCAGACTCTAGTGAGTGTTTTCTCTACAGGGCTGAAATGACCACCCATCCACAGAATCCTTTACATGGCCGGACACAGCACGATTTTGAATTTTGTCTAGAAAAATGGGTCCTCTGAATATAAAAGATCACTTAGGAAACTTCTCCTCTTGTAGGTATGGGAAAACATGTACTTTCATGAAGATTCAATGCGAATGTATGGTTTGTAGTATGTAAACAGCTCAATGAGCTAGTCTTTGCATTTTATAATTTCCTGTTCAAAGGCCAACTCAAGGAGTAGTCTAACCTTTCATTTACCTAAACCAGCTTCTCTCTGCAATTGTCCTACATATCCAACAATTTTTTGTTTCATTTATTTAAAATATATTATATAATATTTAAGACTTAAAAAGATACAAAGAATACAACCACCAGGGGCACCTGGGTGGCACAGTCAGTTAAGCGTTCAACTCTCAGGTTTCAGCTCAGGCTATGGTTAAGGTCCTGGGATCGAGCTCCATGTCAGACTCAGTGCTCAGCGAGGAGTCTGCCTTCTTTCTCTCTGCCCCTCACTCCTCTCTAAAGTAAATAAATAAATCTTGAAAAAAAAAAAAAAGAATACAACTACCACCTATCACCCAAGTTAAGAATACATTACTGATATCAGTTTCTTCTTGAAAAGAGAAGCACGTTTCTACTTCTTGAAATTCTTAGTTGTCCTCTGCCACTCTAACCTCTCGGGTGGGCTCCTTAAGTCAGCGCACATGTTTAAATTCTTTAGGAATATGAAGAAACACCAGAGAAGTTCTAAACCAGTTATTCTGAACATTGTACATCTTAATTCTTTTTTAAAAAAAGACTTTATTTATTTATTTGACAGACAGAGATCACAAGCAGGCAGAGAGGCAGGCAGAGAGAAAGAGAGAGGGAAGCGGGCTCCCTGCTGAGCAGAGAGCCCAATGTGGGGCTCGATCCCAGGACCCTGGGATCATGACCGGAGCTGAAGGCAGAGGCTTTAACCCACTGAGCCACCCAGGTGCCCCATGTACATCTTATTCTTAAACACCCACCCTCTCCCTCTTCTCCCAACCACGCCACCACCAACACAAGGTATGCAATCAAGTCAGCTTCGCAAAGGACCATAAGGAAGGGAAGAGCACCGAGAGTAGATACACACATCTAGAACAGCAAAGCCAACAAACAAAGAAATTTTACCTTCTGCTTCTGCTATTCCATGCCCATTCCTGATGTCTCAACTCAGCATACCAAGTTAGCTCCCAAACACAGAAGGTGCTAGTAAATTATGGCAGGGGCTTGATTCAATTCCCCAGAACACAAAGATCAACTTCCTGTGCCTCGAATTTCCATAAAACCAGGAACAGTAAGGAACTCCACTGTCAGATCAAATCATTCTAGGTAAGAGCAGGTCAAGCTACCTGAGACACACCTTGCCACACACCTGTGCAGCAGCTTCCCAGAAGCCCAATTTTCACAAACAGGTGGCCACTCCTCGGACTGTTCTTCCCTAGTAACCTAGTAAACACCAGAGCTCATTTTATGAGATTGTTACAACATGGGAAAATCAACTGGTAGGAGAGAAAGGGGAGGGGGATTTGAGAGAGGGCACAACATTTTGGTCCCTCCCACATGTCACCAATACAGCTCTGAAAAAAGAACCACTTTATCAGAAGGAGATTAACTGTAAAAACACAGCTGATAAGGGCTTTGAGTAGCAGGTGCTGGGTGAATGCTCACTTTACTCTGAAGTGGTTGGGGAACTGGGACAGAACCACTAGCGGCTCTACCTCACCAGGGAAGGGATTCTTGTCCTTTCTTTGGAATGCATGTGTCCCGAAGGGGTGGGGGAACATTTTAAAGCTCCACTCCTCAACTGTTAAGTGGTGTGCTGAGGAATTACGTGACAAATGCCACTATATCTGGAAAATGAAGTGAGTTTGTGTCTTAACAGCTGTGGTTAGCAGCAGAAATACACGGAAAAAGATAACAGACTTGGAAATTCAAGACCCTTAAATCTTACGGTAGTAACTCTTAGCAGGCACCACCTGGGTTTTCTTTCCCAGAACAGTTCGGTGGACCTATATGGTCTTAGTGATATTTTAAAACAGCTTTTTGGAGATACAATTCACATCCCCAGTTAAGCGTACCATTCAGTGGTTTTCTGTACAGTCACAGTTACGTAATTATCACCATCATCAATTTTGAAACATTTTCATCACCCCAAAAAGAAACCACATACGCATAAGCAGTCACTTTTCAGTTCATGTTTTTAAATAGAGATAAACAGCATCATTCTCACTGGCTAAAGGGGACCGCACTGCACCAAAGCTAACCATTACCCATTGCAAGCTGCACTGGCACTTTACCACTAATAAAGAAAAAGCAGTGCCAATCACACATGCTTTTCATCATCTTTTCAGCACTTGGTATAATAGTTACTGAATGGGATCTTTCAGATTTAGACATATTTTGTACCAGCAATGCACATACCTCAGTGGCAGTAATGGAATACCTATGACCAAATTCACACATGCACTAGAACAACCAGCAGTAAAACATCCTGGCTTTAGAGACACTGAAATGTGAAAAATGTTCACCCTAGAATCAACAGTATCAAATAGTGCATGCACGGTTTGGAGCGTCCTTAGTTACAAAACAACAGATACTGACCTCACTAACTAGGCAGGAAAGGAATCACGAGAGCATAATCTATATATACTAATAAGGTAACATAATAACTCATCACCTAAGCAACCCAGAAACCCCCAGGATGGGGGCAGAAAATGTATCTACTGCTATACACATTTTACACTCTTCCCGTTCGCAGTCACAGTTAGGAAGAGAGAGAACTATCTCAGTAGAGAAAAATGTAGTAAGTTCAGCTTCTTTGCAGTCTTTTAGACAGGGAGAGAAAAATACTAATTTTAGAATCAAAGCTGAGAGAGAGTGGAGGAGCTGTGGAATCCCCTTTCTAAGGCGCCTTTTCCAATGGGCAACTGCCTGTCTTTAGCCTGCAGACAGTGAGATGAGTCAAATGACTTTAAAAAACCATGACTCAGAGTTTAATTACTTCGTTTAAATTTCTAACATTCCAAGGACGATGCCAAATTAATTTGCTGACAGCTTCACATTAGCAGGAATAACTACCTAGCTTACATGGACCCCAAGGGATTCAAGAAGGTCGGTAAGTGTGGTATATATGACTCAGCCAATACTGACCATATATCCTGACCAAGCACAGTCACATGCAGGCTCTCTGGGAAAGGGAAACAATTTTAGTTTAGTTTAGGTTTTTTTTTAAGATTTTATTCATTTATTTGACAGACAGAGATCACAAGTAGGCAGAGAGGCAGGCAGAGAGAGAGAGGGAAGCAGGCTCCCTGCTGAGCAGAGAGGCCAATGCGGGGCTGGATCCCAGGACCCTGGGATCATGGCCTGAGCAGAAGGCAGAGGCTTAACCGACTGAGCTACCCAGGCGCCCCCAATTTTAGGTCACTGTGGAGAAAAACTATTTTGGCTGTTTCTCTAAAAAGAGGAAACGGCATCAATAAAAAAGATGTAAAATTCAGCATTAAGTGGTAGTATTTTGTAATCTAGATTTCATCTCTTACTGAAGTTGCATACATTAAAAAAAGAAAAATGCAAAATTCAGGGTTGGGTTGAGAGGCAAAAAAGCTAGAGGAGAAACAGAGCAAGAAGATCAAAGGCAGACACTATCAGACTCTAATATTAGCCAAGGGAATTGTTTACATTTTGTTGCTAAGGAAAACTTGGCGCTTTGGAAAATGAACCCAGCCACTACGCTATTGTGACAGCTGCCGCTTGGCTCTGATGCCCCTGCAGAGTTGTCTGCCAACTGCTTGCCACTTGCCCTTTCTGTCCCACTGTCTGCCAGTCAAATCAACTCCTTTACAATCAGATGACCCTGTTGGTTTCTGTAATCCTCAGGGTCACTCCAAAGACTAGATGACAGTGATTATGGTGCCATGAAGGTAGACTGCTGCATGCTGGGCTCCCGACTAAGATGGACGGGCCCCTGAATCAAAACCTTTATTCTGAAATCCAAAAGAAGAAATGGTTGGTGAGCTCAGTGACAAGGGAAAAAGAGGCCCGGGTGACGATCTCCACTGTGCCTCTGACTCAGGTGTGCTATTAAGCAAATCATTCCACCTCTTAGGGCCTCAGCAATTCCATTTGTAATAGAGGGAGTTTAACTTCTATTCTTTCCATCACGTAAAGAGAATACATTTGATCACCCTTGAGCTTTTCAGGAAAGAAAACCAAAGGAACTTTGTAAATCCAAGATCATGCGCTTCTTCAAAGTAATAAACTATTTCAGAAGTCCTGCCCTGAGCTTATGCAGCAAAATCATAAATTATCTAAAATCTTGCAAACCTTGAAACTCTTAACTCTTTTGTTAACTGTTCAGTGACTATGGCCATCTTCACAGACTTATATAATAAGAAAGACTGTGGTTTCTGGAGTTAAATTTTTTTTTTCCAAGCTCTCCTACCTCTGCCCTGCTTATAATGGTAATACTTTATCACTCTGGAACTTCGGAAAATACAGGGGAAAAAAAAAAAAGAAAAGAAAAGAAAAGAAAAGAAAAAACTACCCTTGGCCCCCTCTGAAAAATCTAATGTTAAGATTTCCATGTTTATTATTGTTTGGTATCATAATCTATTTCTTTTGTCTCTAGCTCTGTCCATTCAATCACATATCCGTAGTTATGAACTGACGAGAGCACACAGTGTAAAGCTGAGACTCACTGTGAGCCAATCAGTATGCACATACCCGTCTACCCCTTTTTAGGACCAAACATTCTCAGAAAAGAAAAGCCAGCCGTGCAGCTTTAATGGCAAGACCTACTCCACAGTCTACGTGCTCTAATTACACTGCAAATGGAGATTCTTTCTGGAAGATGGCTTTCCACTGGGTAGGTCTCCCTGTGTCCAGTTTTAAAGCCTCATTTATCCCAGTGCTCACTAATTGTTTCAAATTGGACCTGTGAATGTGAACTTCAGGCCTCCATCATGGTTCCCCAGCAGGAGTCCAAATGCTTCCACAAGGAGCTGATTACAGAGAAAGCTGCAGCTTCAAGAGAAGAATTAGCACCCAGCATGCTCTTTCAAAAGGAAAATTTAGCTGTTTTCAAAACATGTGATTTTTTTTTTCTTTCAGCTTATGTTTGTCTAGAGGGAGAGATTCTAAATGGCTTTAATTCTGTAAAGGCTTAAATGATATGTTTTATTTGATCAAGTCATTCCCCAGCTGAAAATACTTCAATGGTATTCCATAGCTTTGAAAACAGAAGTTCAAGTTTCTTAGCAAAGCACAACAAAAATCTACATGGTTTGGTTCCTGCCTACCTCTCTAGCTCCACAATTTCCAAAGTATACCCAGTGGGATACCAGTCTTGGGTTTCTGTGAAAAAAAACAAAACAGAACTATTCGATGGACACAGAAATTTGGAAAATGCTGCAAATTCTAACCACCCCCACACTCCCCTTTCCTCACCCAACCAACTCCCTCCACCCACCCCCACCCCCTGAGAGGAAGGATCCTGAGGCGGCTTTGGAGTAATTTTGTTTAACTTTGTTGAACCACTTTTTCACAAACTCATTTGCCCACAGATTTTTTTTTTTTTTAAATTTTGATTCATCTAAATCTACTTCACAAAGACACTTTCAGAGATACAACACTGGGCCTTGCCTTCTCCCTGCTTCAGGCATAT
>PISX010002455.1:0-96938 GCA_004024625.1 Mellivora capensis | reverse complement strand
AATTCTACTACATAGTGATCTGCATGTTGTACTACTTCTAAAAGTAGCTAAGTATCTAAGAAGCCACATCTGTTAACTTTTCCTCAGAGTGGTTCATTTCCTACGTGAGTTTGTCTTTGGCAGGCAACTGTTTTATAGAAGTCCTTGGTACCGTGGGTTGTCGATGTATTTCTTCACGGTGGTTTCAAATTGCTTGTGCCTATGGCCTCAGAGTTTCAAGAATGCAGACTTAGTTTCTATGTAAATTCTCGGCTTGGGTCGGGGGTGCCTGAGTGGTGCACTGGGTTAAGCATTCAACCTTGGTCTCAGCTCAGGTCATGATCTCAAGGTCCTGAGATCAAGCCCCACATCGGGCTCCCCACTCAGCATGGAGTTGGCCTGAGATTCTCTCTCCCTCCTACTATCCCTCCCCACTGCACACACATGCTCTCTCTCTTAAATAAACAAACAAACAAATAAAATTCTTGGCTTGGGATTTCCACACATATATATGGGTAATAAGAAATTTCCCACAGAAGACTTTTCTGTCCCTGCTCAGACCCTTGAATAGGTGCCATCCTTGACAGTTCTTTAGGCCACAGACAAAGCATCCTTTTCATGAACTGGGCAGCATTTCGAGAACTCCGGCTTTATACGGCTTCTTACTTACAGCTCCTAACCTAGTCAGGTCCAAACCCATACTTCGTACACCCATGCATGGGCATTAAAATCTGAGCCTCCAGACACTGACGTCTGTTCTAGAGGTCTTATACCAACGCTGGGCCACTCAAACCATTCTGGCTTTTGGATTTTCCTCATTTTTGTCACTTCACAGTTTCCTTTCACTTTTTTAAACTCAACTATATTTTCCTACATTTATAATGGGAAAGGGATCCTCATAAATTCATCTACTATGTTGCTAAATGTTTTCCTAAATAAATTTCGAGTCCATTCACTTTTTTCGGTCTCTTTTGCTACTACCTTTGGGCAAGCCACTGCTCGCTCTCATGCACCTTTCTTCTGCAATGGTGTCCTTACCGGTCCTCTCACATCTATTCCTGTCCATCCTTCCCATGTCCAATTCATATGGACTACTGTAACCAGAGTTTAAAAGCCAGAATTTAAAAAAATGTAAGTTGGGTCATGTTATCTTTTTGCTTTTTGGATATTTTCTATAAGACTCAGCAATTCTGCGCCTCCATACATATCCAAGAGAAATAAAAACATAGGTCCACACAAAAACTCATACACGAATGTTCACAGTAACATAATTCAAAATAGCCAAAAGGTGGAAAGAACCCAAATGTCCACCAACTTATGAATGGCAAAGAAAATGCAGTATATCCACACAATGGAATGGTGTTTGGCCATAAAAAAGAATAAAGTGCCGATACATGCTACTACATGGATGAACCTTGAAAACATTATTCGAAGTGAAAGAAGTCAGTCACAAAGACCACATATTGATTCAATTTATATGAAATGTCCAGAATAGGCAACTCCATAGAAACAGAAAGTAGATCAGTGGTTGCTGAGGTCTAGGGAATGGGGAGATGGGGGGGGGGAGTAAGAGGGATAATAACGAAAGGTATGGGATTTCTTTTTAAGATGATGACAATGTCCTAAAATTGACTGTGGAAATCACTGCACATATCTGTGAATATACCCCAAATGACTGAACTGTACACCTTAAATTATATGGTATATAAATTACATCTTTATAAAGCTGTTAAAAAAATGCTCCCAGTAGCTCATCATGGTTCTTAACATATATATCCACAATCTTTGTCCTTGGCGCTAAGACTTTGCATTATATAGCTCCTATTTATTCCTCAAGCCTCACCTTAGACTGCTCTTTCCCTAACTCTCTACCCCAAAGCCAAAACATCTCTCAAATTCTCCAAAGGGGGCGCCTGGGTGTCTCAGTTGTTAAGTGTCTGCCTTCGGCTCAGGTCCTGATCCCAGGGTCCTGGGATGGAGCCCTGCACTGGGCTCCCTGCTCAGCGGGAAGCCTGCTTCTCCCTCTCTTGCTCTCCCTGCTTGTGTTCCCTAGATCATTGTGTCTCTCTCTGTCAAAAAAATAAAAAAAAAATTTTTCCCCCAAATTCTCCAAAGGACCAAGCACCTTCCCACCTTAGTGGCTTTTCAACAGTCACATTTTCTGGCAGGAATGTTTTTCCTCTTCTCCCAGCTATTATTTGCCCTCTACACTTTGAGTATCATCCTCTTAAGATAACCTTCTCCGATCCTCCGAGAAAGGAAGTCTTCTGTAGGCAGATCTTTTGTCATAACAACTCATACTACTTCTTCACAGTATATATCACATTATTTAGTGTTTGTTTTTCTTCACTACCATATATGTTTGCCAAAAGCTGAGACTGTTTTTCCCGTTCACTGCTCTATTACCGAGGTTCACCATAGTACTTTGCAATGGCCGATGCTCAATAAATATTTTGAACAGAATGAATGCTGGTGACTGAGTCCAACAGCTCTTTATGTAATATCTTATTTATCTTGTGCCATTACCTTATTTGTCTAATAAAGATTATTTATTATCTAATAAATATCTAATATCTCCCTATTATCTTGCACCATTCTAAAAATGCACTTACCTTGATGCACCACATTCATGTAATTCAGTGATGTTTTGATATAATTCTTCTATTCTTATATTTGCTGCTTCTTTGAGGAATTATGTCCTAGTGACAACATATGGTACACAGTATGTAACCAATAAATATTTGTGGCTTAAGTAAAACTTCCAAAACAAAATTAAAAGCTGTAGTAGGCGCTACATTTTGTTTGTTAGGTTATAAAAATCCCAGAAGACAGTAACTATCTCTCTGGGTTTCTCTAAATAATGTTGCATGCAATGAGTATTTAATAATGCAGTTTGATAAAAAGCCTGATTTAGCCATCCTTTCAGGGATCATGATCTTAATGATGAATTTAACTCATTTTACTTGGCTCAGCCCAGAAGGATTTTTTTAAAGGGAGTTTTTTTTCACCTAATATTCAGAAAAAAATTAATTTTGCATTTAGTTCCTAGATGAAACTCATAATACCTTAATTCCATCTGAGCTATTAAATATATAAACATTAAATATTCAAGATTGATTTATTAAAATTTCCTTAGCTGGAAACCAATGAAAAGATGACGCTCTGTAATATGTTAGCCCAGAAAACCGACTTCCTTCTATTTTTATATAAAGAAATGAAAAAAGAAAGGAAGGAATTAAAAGAAAGGAAAAAAAAGAAAGAAGAAAAACACTATTCTTCAACTCACTTAACATCTCTTCAACTTCTCAGAATTTTATTCTTCGAACTGTCTTTACAATAAACAAACATCTAAAAAGTTTAACTCGTTATATCTTGTAGATAATAAGACTTCTTGATTTATTACACATATACACACACCCACAAACATAAAATCTTCTTCCTTTGGATATTCAAAAGAAAATGAAAGCCAGACGGATATTTAAATTTTGATAAGATTTCACTTCTTTTTCCAGTTTTAAAAAAAGGATAAGTATGGCTTCAGTTTTTAAGTAGATCCGAAACAGCCAAATGGAGGGCATTCTATTTCTTCCACTTTTTCAAGTGGGTGAAAATGTCCCATTTTTCTTGGTCACATTTTCCAAGATCTCCTAATGCTACCAAAAAGTTCTTCTTAGCATCTACCTTAAATCTCTCCTGTGCCAATCATGACTGCTCTCTCATAATTTTTCTTGGAAGAAATTGTACAGTAACCAGTCCCTATCCTTCCACCATATTATCATATACTATTCAGTTCTTTTTCTGGTATTTTTTAACGAATTAAAATGATATCCTAGCTTTATTTCTCTGAGTCTTTTTCATGATACTGCTTTTCTTTGCTGCCGGAAAAGTCTTTATCGACTCCTCAGAACAAAAGAAAAGATCCTTCTCTGTGCTTCAGGTTCTCCATCACAAAATGGGGAAAATATGCCTGACCCTGATTTCTTTTATAAGACAAGTGGAAAAGAGATATGCCTATATTCATAACAGAGTAAGTATCTATGTTAAATAATCAGAAATAATTAAGAGCTCCATCAAAAGTCTCCCAGAGGCAAAATAGAAAACCCAAACTGTAATATAAAGATCTACTTTCACAAATGTATTTGGGATTGGGGGAAAGACTTCACACCCACTCCTTTATCTCCTACCTCAAAACAGAATCCCGCAAATGCAATCAGTACAGAACATACCTCCTCCTGTCCCGGGCTTCCACAGAGGAGTCTGTTCCAGGAGCAGAGAGCTGAGTGGCAGTTGTAACCCCATTGGCAGTGCTAGGTGGAGGGCGATTAGTGATCACACAGAGCGGGGTGCTAGAAGAGACATTGTCTACTGTTTTCTCTGTTGTTGAGTCAGCCTGGGATTTGTAAGGAGTCCTGAAACCAAAAACACAAAAACACAAGCAGAAAGAGAATGGTCAGGCATGCTACATAACAAAGCACTAGCACACAGACAGAGGGTTTGAGATAAGTTTAACTAGAGAATCTTCTGGCTCAGATTTTATTTGCTGGTTGACTGGTTTTTTAAATTCTGAGCTCTTAAATCTTAGAACAGTATGATTACACATTTAATATGATATCCTCTGCCCAAAGAGTTCTATTTCATGAATTTTTTTAAGATTAAAATTTATTTTAAAAATTAGCTATGGCACAAGGAAGATAGTAACATATGCAAGAGTGCTTTAAATGATTCCTGAGTACCATCTGGTCTCCACACACACGCACACACAGAGGCTGGGCCTCTCCACACACATGGAAACAACACTAAAGTCACTTACGATATTAATCTCCACCTGCCCCTTAATTCTTGGCAGTAGGAGTCTGTGGTAGTCCTCAGCCTAGATTAGATGACCATCTTCTTGGATTCCAGATATATGTGATAAATACAATCTCAGTATGTCTAGTTCTTTCTCACCTAGCTCAGCAACTGCTCTCTTTCTATTTAACCAAACGGCCTGATTGCCTGTATCCTTAAGTGTATACATGAGACACAGAAACAAAAACTATTAAGATTCTATATGTAACCTTAACTGCAGACTTTCCAACAGCAAGCTGTATAATTAAACTCATTTACATGAAAACAAGATCTTTGTTTCTTAACAAAGAGTTGAGAGCAACCATTGGCTCTCCACCCAAAAAGCTATCATTTGTGATGTCACAGCTTGTTGCTGGGGTAACAGAGATCCAAAATTGATATTCACAGAGATGGGAAAAGCAATGAAAATAAGGAATGCTAAAAATCCGGGGTTTTTTTCACCTACTTACAATTATCAGAAATGCTTATAAGTAGCTGTAAGCTCATTTTCAAATAATCACATCATTAGAATAAGCTTGAAAGCAATAATCAGACTGTAAAAATCTAAACAGGGTACCTAGATGCAAATATAAAAATAGAACAGTTTTGAAGTGATATCTAAAAAACACAAGCCACTTCTCCAGAAGGAATTAATGACTCAGAAAAAAGGTGAAATTACATTCCTCAGCCTTACAAGATGTATAAGTCTATAGGACATACCAATAAAATTAGCCAGAAACAAAGCTATAAAAAATTACACTTATCAAAACCTTACTTGACATTCTTTTTAGGTTAGTAACATGTTTTGTTCTCTCTGTGATTTTTTAAGCTGTAGAAATGCAAAGGATTCTATTTTACGAATTACAGAATAGGACTTGAACTATTATTTTGATGTGTGGTGCGATTTTACAAGTAGGATGTTAGGAGCAGAATAGGAAGGGACACCTGTGTGGCTCAGCCAGTTAAGTTTCTGCCTTCAGCTCAGGTCATAATCCCAGAGACCTGGGATTGAGTCCCATAGGGGCTCCTTTCTCAGTGGGAAGCCTACTTCTCTGACTGTTGCTTCTCCTGCTTGCACACACCTTCTCTCTCTAATAAATAAATAAAATTAAAAAAAAAAAAAAAGATTGCCAGAATAAGAAAAGCTCCAAAGCAGGCGTCAGAGGCTCTGGAGCCATGGGGCTACACTGCAGCCAAGTTAACCTCTCTAGTCTATTCATCTGTAAAATGGGAATAATGATACCATAAAATCCAGGGGTCTTGTGATAATTAAATAAAATAATTTATGAAGAACACTTAGTATTGACAAATACTTAGTATTGACAAAAACAAAACATAAGCTCAGTGGAAACAAAATAGTTAAATAGGATCTCTGACATGGACAAATCCAGGTTCAAACTCTGCCTCAATTCCTTACTAGATATGTGACCTTGGGCAGATGAATAAGTTTTGGGTCTCATTTTCCATGTCTATAAAATAAAAATGGTACTTCATATACTGGAGTCCTCTTTATAAACAATGTACATGTGCCTGAGATAGCGAGTTGCCTGACCCATATTCATTTTCCTTTTCTTCCTAACAGAACCGATACATTATTGAGGCCAGCATTGTGCTTAGTTAAAAATTCACATTTTCCAAAGTCTCCCTGGCTGCTAGAGGTAGCCAGTGAGACATAAGTAGAAATCGGTGCTTTGGGGGGAACCTCCGTTCAGAGGCCTTCCCTCTTTGTGTATTTCTCCCTTTCTTCCTTCTTCCTGCCTAGAATGCAGTCATGACTCCTAGAGCTTCAACAGCTGTTTTGTGCCATGAGGCAACCCATGGAAATGGAAGCATGATTTAAAGATTGTGAAGCAGAAAGACATTAGGATCCAGGATTTTTTAATGACTTCAAAGCTATAGTGCCAGTCCTGCCTTTTCTTAAGTGAGAGAAAAAAAATAAACCTTTATCATATTTTAGCCTTAATTATTTAGATTTACTGCTATATGGGAGTAAACCAACTGCTCATGTAATTTTTGTAATTACCTAAGCCAATGCTTGGCACATGATAGGGTTCAACAAATGGCAGCCGTTACTATTTTCCCTAGTCTTAGATCTTAATACTTAAGCAAGTAACCTCTCTGTGTTTCAGTTTCTTTATCTATGATATAATATTTACTATACCTGTACAGATGAATTATTGTGAGGGTCTAATAAATTTCTACATAATTACATAGTATTATTAATAATAATCCAATCCGAGGCCATCCCTCTGAGCCAACCAATGCTCACCAGTTATTTTAAGGAAAGAAATCTAATAAATGGACAAAAATCAATCAAGCACTACCATCAGCAAGTGTTCTTGCAGCAACAAGCAACACTATCATCATTGTTTTTCATTTTCTTTGTGTCAGTTCTAGAAACAAGCCCTCAAAAAGGAGTCCCTTTGCCATACCCCAAAGTAAAAAAGGTCTCTGACCATACATACAGGGTCAAAAGCCATAGTCAAAACCACAGCTGAAGTTCTGCTGCACTTTCACAATGAAGCCTACCCCCTAAGGGGTAGCCCTTAGACAGACTAGACACCATTGCCCCAGGAATACCACAAATCTAGACAAATTTGGACAAACACAAATCTCCTCCCTCCTACAGTGTTTCCAGCAAAATGCTCTCGTTGACTGGGAATTTTCAGAAAGCTATAGGAAGCTTTTGGAGTAAGAGTTAGCTTTTCTTCTGATTCGGGTTTGTATCTCATCCTCTGAAAAAAAAGAGTAAGTAGAAAAGATTCCTACTCACAATTACTAGAAAATTAATGTAAGTGAAGTATGGGGATATTTTTAATATGTGTTTTCCCATAATAGGATGACCCTTACACAGGAATCACACAACAGAAGTCATTTTAAGTTGATGCCTAAACACCAAGTACCAAGATACATACCCTATGATTATTCAATGAGCAACTGCTGAGTGGCTAATACAAGTCCAAACAAACCATCCTTGTTAAATCACAGACATTTTCACAAGAATTCAAACTTGCTTCCCCAGTGCCAAAGTCTCTTTGGTTCGAATCTCATATGTGCATCTAGAGGCATGAGTTTTGATGACTGTAACTCAAATGGCCCCAAGAAGCCTTACCTGCCATGGTGTACAGATGCAGTAGTGTTTGCACTGATTGGTGCAGGGCAAGAGGCAGGTTGCCACTTGCTGCCCCGAGAGGTAGATGAACCAATGGTAATGGGTGAGGTGGCAGATGGATTGCGATTGGCTGAAATGTAGGGACTTGTGGGGTCACTACTTCTACCAAATGAAGCACTGCAAAACAGCACACAGTCACTTTCTTCAGGACATGCTGCTCACCCACCATTTCCCAGCACCACCTCCCCCCTAAAGATTGTGCATTTAAAAGGAATGTAGACCAAAGAGAGGGTATGGCAACTGGGAAGTGGAGTGAGTGATCAACTCCAGCTAGAGCTGGGTCACTGGCAGCAAGCAGGCATCTGTCAATCATCCAAAAGAGTGAAGGAACAGGGAAGAGAGATGATATGCAATAAGAGAAAGCAGAAGAATAGTATATAGGAACAGAAGAGGGGCTAAGAAATATTAGCAAATAGAATAATTTTATTAGAAAAAGTAATTCCCAACAAACCCCAAGGCAAAAAATCATGCAACCCCAAATGTCTACCGGATACAGATGTAGCAGTGCAGAAGCTAAAGTAAGACCAAGAATTTGGAGAGGTTTTGGAGTAGCAATTTAAAATTAAAGAGTGGAGAAGAATAAAAAAGCTCTGTGGGGGAAAAAAAAGTCTCTGAGAACTGTGGTTATTTAGCCTAAAATGTGTCTTGGGAGGATTCAAGGTTTTAAGTCTAGAGCATAATACTACATGGGCAACAGAAGGCAACTTTCCTTTGTTTCAAATGAAGATAAGTAAGAACCATCTCAATCGAAGCAAAAAATTATTTGGATTAGAATTTTTTTTTAAAAAATCTTGACTATTATAGTAATGAGACACAAGCAGGGGTGACCAAGACAAACTATGAAGCCTTCTTTGGTAAAGATGCATTTTACTGGGACACAGGAAAGGAATTTCTGCCCAAGGCCAAGAGATGAACTAGAAGAAAATGGAAAGTATGCTGAGGATTGGTGGAGCCCAAGATGGCCAAATGTCTTCTCACACTTTCTTTTTTAAATAGCGATAGCATACAATTCTTTCCTTTTGAAAAGATCATAAAATGAGATTTTTGTATAATCAAAAAATGCTTTAAGGGTGACAGAGGTTTGGAAATCCAAAGCATGAAGCAAGTTGTGGATCTTTCAAAAAGAACTCATAATTAAGCATGCTTTCCACCCTAGACAGAAGCAGTCCCTTTCTCCTCTGTTTACCATAATTATGCCAACTATATCTATCTATCTATCTATCTATCTATCTATCCATCCAGATGCTACTCACTCAACCCATGTGTTAATGATCTGGATGGTGAAAAAGAACAACCCAACCATGATGTAACAACATGCTTGGAAATTAAATGCAGCTTTCTCTCTTTCCTAGATCTAGAACGTTATTTTCTCAGAAAAATTTTGTTGGTCTTGGATGCAACCATAAGGAGTAATGATGTATCTAGACAGACTAAGACCTTAGCCCTGAAGACAGGTAAGTGATAGCTTCATTGAGCCAAAAACATCAACTTTGTATATATAATGAAGCTTCAGTGAGATCACTGAACTACCTACTACCCCTGTAGAACTGAAGACCATCCAAAGGCCACAGTGGCTGTTTGTTTTATAGCTCGCTAGTTCCCACACTCTGACATTAACTAGTTGACAAGATTCCTCCAATCAAGTGGAAATAAGTTTTAAACCCGAACACATTATTTTATGGCAAAAGGCTGTTTCTCGGGCAGCCAACCAATCATCCATAAAACCTAATGATGAAGCCCATGCCATGAAGAGGCAGCTGGAGGGGTTGAGTAAATGAAAGTGAAGAAAGAATTCAAAGTAAGCAATGAGAGCCAGACTCTTCCACATCAGCAGCAAAGTTCAAATCAAAATACTAATTAAGTGTATCTTATAGCTTAATGGCTCCGGCAAAGGTGCTTTGCTTGCTGGCTGGTACATGGCAAAGAAAATAATGGCAGAAAGAGAATATATAAATGAGAAAAGGGGAAGGAAACCCATGTACCTTCTCTGCACCAAACTTGCGAGTTTCACATCTTGATGGATCTGAGGGCCATTAAAGTCATAAAAAAAAAACAACTCAAGTCCCTAAATTAACAGGCTTCAATATGAAACGTCTTTAATGCAATTCAAAACTGGATCCATTACCCACCCCCCTCACCACCCTATAGGGTCCCTCCCTTCCTCTCCATAAAAATGTAACTTGAGATGAGAACTACTCAAGTTTTAGAAAAAGGAAAACTAGCTACTGGACAAAGGTGATTTAGATTCAGTCCTGCTCAGGGATTACTAGAAGTCACTTCCAGTTGAAGATTTTAATAGGACTGAGAAGAAAGAGTATAAATTCGGATCTGTCTGTGGTGAGAATTTGGAATTAGCTTACTTTACTTTAGTTAGAAAAATAAATGTTAATTTAAAATTAGTCAAGATGTTACTCCCAAGAAATCTAAAAGTAATTCGTTTTTGATTCATTTTTGTGGTGCTAATTGGATATAAAATGGCATGCAATTATTACCCATACGCCCATAACCAGAGTGAAGAAAAATCATCTCCCGCCCCGTGGAACCTGGTACCTTTTCAAGTAGGTTGATACATAGGTAGAAGGAGCAACTGTCTGTGGAGTTTCACTTCCCTTTGCTTCATCCCTCCACAGCTGCCGTGTGTACAAACCACTCCTCACTAGATTAACAGCTGATTCTCTGGAGAGGCATGGAAGAAAAATAAAACAAAGCACTGATTCCTGCCACCAGTTTTGTCCATGATACAATGCAAACTGGGAGGGGTGCCTGGTTGGCTCAGTTGGTTAAGCGTCTGCCTTTGGCTCAGGTCATGATCTTAGGGTCCTGGGACTGAGCCCCACATCGGGCTCTCTGATCAGCGGGGAGTCTGCTTCCCCCTCTGCCCCGCCCCCCACTCACATTCTCTCTTTTGCAAGTAAATAATCAAAAATGAAATAAAACAAAACAAACAAACAAACAAAAATACTCCAAACTGGGAGAGAAGAGCCAGGGACAGGAACTGTAATATGGCTAAAGAAATAGAAACACTTTTCGAGCGATGCTTGGTTTTATATAAACCTGTTGTCTGTATACACAGAGGATGGGTCAAGTATTACTACTGCCTGCTTTCTTTTATCAACTTCAAAGCCAACTAACTCCAATAGGTACCAAATCCTTGTATCGAAGGTCTCCAATTCTTTGGTAATGAGAACTCACTTTTGTTTCTCCTTTAAAGAGCTTTACAAAGCCAACAGGTTGTTCCTAAGTAAGCAGAGAAGAGGATGATGGGGAAGATGAGGAAGTCTGTCACAAGGGAAAGAGGTAACTAAAGAGGAAAAGAGAAGAACATGCTGGAAGTCTACCTAGTGTTATAAATAAAAGCCGTCCAGGAAAGGGCAGTAGTAGGATTTCTAATTCACAACTGTTTACTCAGGGCCTTTGCGACCAAAGCTGCGGCTCTCCATAACAGTCCTCAAACTTCAATGTGCATTTGAATGATCTAGATAATTTTGTTAAAATGCAAGTTCTAATTCAGCAGGTCTGAGGTGGGGCCTGAGATTCTGCATTTCTAACAAGCTTCCAGGTGATACCAGTGCTGCTGAATGGGAAGACCACACCTTGAAAAGCAAGGTTCTCGGGTGCCTGCGTGGCTCAGTGGGTTAAGCCACTGCCTTTGGCTCAGGTCATGATCTCAGGATTCTGGGATCGAGCCCCACATCAGGGGCCTCTGCTCAGCAGGGAGCCTGCTTCCCTCTCTCTCTCACTGCCTGCCTCTCTGCCTACTTGTGATCTCTCTCTGTCAAATAAATAAAATAAAATAAAAAAGAAAGAGAAGCAAGGCTCTCAATCAGGCTCTGTCTGAGATGCAGCAGTACCTCAAAATCCTCACATTCATTTTCACTGATGAGGAAGACCAGAAGTTTTATGTACATACACATTAGAAGTTGATCACTAATTAAATAACAATATCTTTTTATCTACTATGGAGTAGGTCGTGTGCTAGGTACCAAGGGTTCCTGAGAAACTAGACAGTTATAGACCCTACCTTCACAGAGCCTGTTGGTATACTAAAACAAATTCACCCTCGGAAGGCTCTGGGAAGACTTCCTAAAGACCGTAATACCCAAGCTGAAGTGAGAGCCTGAAGGGTGAAGGACTGGCAAAGCATGAGAGCTAGGGCTGGGAGAGCTCTAAGCAGAAGGGATAAACAATCCATAATGGGCCAGGGGCACCTGCCCCCAGAGGACCATCTTCTGGCCTGTATTCAGATTACCTGTTCTCCTTTTCTTCAATGTCGCTTGTGCTGCTGAGCCTCCGGGGGGCTAGGGAACTAAAATAGCTTTTGTTTTCTCTCTCCTGTAAAATCAAAACAAATGAAGCACAGAGAAGGTACAATACTGACACAGTGTAACGTTCTGGGTAAAAAAGCAGAGAGCGATACACCTATATCATCTTATTTCCTGATCCAGTACCAATTCTGGTTTGAGTGGTATTACAAAAGATTACCTTCCAAAGGCTGATTCCTACATTTCCTCCATTAAAAACCAATATGTAGGGAAATAATTCTCATGGGAAAAGCCAAGATGATCAAAAAAAGGAAAACAGCAGCACAAATGACACAAAGCAGCAGCTGCCAAGAGAGACGGAGCCTTTGAAAGCCACAAAGAGAAAGCTCCACTCGAAAGTTCTTCATGAAATGAGCCTTATTTCTTCCCAGCCTATCTTCCCTTTGAAATGCAGCTTCATGTACAACTAACATGCTGCAGAGTTCATCCAACCAATATGCCTCCTCTCCTTCAGGATCTCCAGAAACATAATCCTGAGCAAGGGCACTATGGTTATAGGGCAGACCTGACCCCAAAGAAGGGCATTAGGTGAGCTCTAGAAAATCTAGAACCAAAAGTTAAGAAATAACAATGTACTGATCTTGGATGATTACGTGGATGAGGGGTTTGTGAAGTAAGCCTGATCATACACCTAGTCATGAAAAAAAATGAGGCACTGAAACATGTTTTTCCTAAGTGCTAATTTGTCTGAGCTTCATTAGGATCAAAAGTCCAGGGTGCCTGGGTGGCTCAGTGGGTTAAGCCTCTGCCTTCGGCTCAGGTCATGATCTCAGGGTCCTGGGATCGGGTCCCACATCGGACTCTCTGCTCAGTGGAGAGCCTGCTTCCCCCTCTCTCTCTGCCTGCCTCTCTGCCTACTTGTGATTTCTCTGTGTGTGTGTCAAATAAATAAATAAAATCTTAAAAAAAAAAAAAAAAAGTCCAGCTAAGGAACTTTACTTCCAAACACTGAAAGAATAAATTACTGGTACTGGTTCAAGGGAAACTTAGGCCATATCCAAAATCTTCTTGTTTCTGATTTAATTAATTAATTAATTAGCCCTAGGTAATGAGGGTAAGGAAGAATGAACATAAGCTATGCCAAAAGGTAAAGGGTTTTTCTTTTTTGACCAAGTAGTAATAGCAAGCAAATCGCTAACTGATTAAACTACCGATGTGCCATCTCCCTTTAAAGACTTTGTACTTCCAAAATCAAATCAGGGACTAGAACACACTTTCCTTTGCTCTGAGACTGAATTTCCACAGAACAGAACTGCCTAGGAACTCCCCCGCACCCTGCCTAAACTGCACCTTATCTTTGCTGTCCAGCAGGGCAGAAATCCGAGGGCTTGATGACGACCGGTGGATGGAGGAGCCTCGGTCCCTCAGAGCCTCCCTAGAATTGGCCACCTCACTCAGCATGTTGTGGCTGCCAGTTTTTCTGAGTCCCAGTCTCCACGAAGAAGGAGATTCATCTCTGGGCTCTTCCGGCTTGTTAAAAAGGCTGGAGGAGAACTACGATGGAAGGAGCAAAGAAAAAAAAAGGAGAAAAAAAAGGTCCTGATGATTTTTTTCAGCCTATTTGCCTTTTCCCACACTTAACTAAGTTCAGCGAGGCAGTATCGGGCAGTACAAGGAGAACAAATACATGGCAGGCTTTCTGCCAATATTCCCTTCCTCACCTGGCAGATGCTAGTAACTGCTCAAGGCTCCCTTTCTCTCTGAGCCAGAAATAGCCTCAGATTCTTAACACAGTGCTCCTACTGACAGAGTTGCTCTCTGAGAATTTAAATACTGTTTGCTCTCTTAGCAATAAGTACTAACCTAGAACACCAGAAGATCCACGTTCTAGTAAAACATCTTCTCTTGCTCGACTGTGTAACTGAAAATGGGACATTTTACTTCTCTAGGTCTCAACATGCTCATCTGTAAAATGGTGATAATAAGCTTAATTCCTCCTTATAACATGTGAAGACTAGAAAACACAGATGAGGCAATGTATAAATATGTTTTAAGGTACTGTGGTAAGACTGGTAAGCCGATTTAAGTTAACAGTAATAAAAATACTAAAACTCGGGGCACCTGGGTGGCTCAGTGGGTTAAGCCTCTGCCTTCGGCTCAGGTCATGGTCTCAGGGTCCTGGGATCGAGCCCTGCATCAGGCTCTCTGCTCAGCGGGGAGCCTGCTTCTCCCCGTCTCTCTCTGCCTGCCTCTCTGCCTACTTGTGATCTCTTTCCGTCAAATAAATAAATAAATAAATAAAATCTTAAAAAAAAAACACTAAAACTCACTCCACTCAAATTCTAATTGCTTATTTCAAGAAAATAGTTTATTTGATCTTGGGCAGCAGTTCCAAGTGTTTCAGATCTCACCAAGCAGCAAAATTAAAAAAGAAGAAAAATGGCAGAAGTCACAGAATTGCCATCTGTCAGATTTTGCCAGGACAACATCTTTCAAACACTTGCTTACCATTTCCATCACTATCATTTCATTAAAAAAAGAAAAACATTTTAACCTCAGAAAAGAGAGCTTTCTGAAAAGCTTACATTGTCTTCATCTCATTTTGCCATAAACCACAGAAAACATCATAGACTAGTGTTAGGCCCAAACACCGGTCTGAAGTAGCTGCTCTTTCGAACGGCAGTCAATGATCCATGCCTGGGACCTGGGGGACCTCTGCAAGATGGCTTCGGTCTTTCTCCAGGTTATCAGGCCACCTTTACTGCCTGGTGGAGTGAAAATGCAATAGAGACACTAAATCACTCATCTCCAGGTCACACTTAGACTTTCTCTTTTACTTAGTCCCTGAATGGATATATTTATGTACTCCCTCCAGCTCTTTATAAGCCACCCCAACTCTGAGAGTCACGCACATTCTCTCTCTTTCAAAAATAAAACAAAAAATAAAATAAATTAGAAGAAAGCAAGAAGTCTAGTCACACTTAGAAGCAGTGGGAGTATGTGAGGTACAGCTAAATGTCTGGGTGAGGAGGGAGGTCTGGGTTCTGTTGGAGACATCGCTACAGATTCAAAGCGATGCTCACGGGAATAAATAAGCAGCCAGGCCTTTGCTTCCTCGTCTCCACAATGACACCATAATCCAGTCTTTTCAATTCATGAGGCACTAAGATAGGTATAAGTTAGTGTCTACAAAACCATAGAGTTTTTCAACAACTTTCTTCCCAAGAACTCAGATCAATTAATCTCAAAACTAACTGTATCCTTTGTAGAGCAAGGTCATTATTAAACTCCATCTCACTGCCTAGAAGCCTATAGCTTCTTAGAGGCCTGGGCTGAACTGCAGGAGGAGGTGTCTCTTGTATTTCGACAAGTTCTTTCTACCTCTGCTCTCTACTCATTATGATGAATACTGCCAAGACTTTATTTATGAAAGTAAAATTTTAAACAAGTAAAAAAAAGGACGTAAGTCATCGAATCAATTAATACTGAATGCTAGCTGTCCTCCTAACCCAGACTGAACTTCACATATACTTACCTTACTTAGTCTTAGATATGAAGAAAATAAGAAATGGACTAAATTCTTTGGTCTCAGGTCACTATATCCTATGTTATTTAAACACACTGTAGCCAAATTTGGTGATGGATTTGTAGCTTTTGTGGGCAATGTTATAATGCAATGATTGTGCACCCCCCGACATCCAAACTTTGAAGCTCTTCCCAATATGACTATAATATTTGGAGACAAGGTGGCCGTCTGCAAACTAGGAAGAGAGACCTTACTAGGAACTGACTCAGCTAGCTCTGTGATCTTAGACATCCCAGCCTCCAGAATTGTGAGAAATACATTTGTATTGTTTAAAGCCATCTGATTGGTGGTATTTTGTTACATCAGACTAAGCAGACTAGGACAGGCAAGATGTATCTTTATTATATTAAGAGTGTATCTTTAAGGCCTTTCAAACTGTATGTAACCATAGTAGGAGAAATATTCAAATAAGTTCCAAAATACTCACTCTCCTAGCTGAAGAGGCAGAGAAGGTATTCTGAGCTGGTGGTGGTATCTGTTCCGTGATAATACTCTTGCTTTCAGAGTTGGAATGGTTGACAATGGCTTCTGGCTTTTTATCTATTATTTAAGACAAGAGAAACAATAAGGGCAAATATGAAAACCTTATCTGTGTGTTTATATATGTACTTTTCTACTAACAGAAAAGGTTTACCCAGTACAAAACAGAGTATTAGGGCCGTGTAATGCTTGGACTCAAACTAAAATGAAATCTCTAGCAACTGTTGCCAAAAGGAAATAAACTCCATGGTAAAATTCCTTTCTCGATAGGCTCTTATTCCTAGATATATAGCTGAAAACTTTCTCCACACTATGTACCATATATAAAATTCATCAGTAAGTACATAATAAGAATTTACTCTGTTTTGGGAGATTGGGCAGGAAAAACCAGATAGATCTTCCTTTCTAGGTAATTATAATCAAGACATGAGATAAGATGCATAATGATAATAGTAACAACAGAAGATATATCTAAGTTAGGTGCTAAATTGGCTGAGTTGGCTCAATGGGGCTTTATGGATCTAGAGTAAATCCTTTGGGGCAGGAAATGACAAGGAAAGATGTCATAGAAAAACTGGAAGGCAAAAATACCAACTGGCAGGAGGAAGAAAGGGTATGAGTAATGACTCAGAAATCAAAATACACACATCTGTTGGTCAGTAAATTTAAGTCTAAGTGGGCCTAATTTAAGCAGGCCTAACTAAAGTAATGAATATTCTTGGGACTACAATAGGAAATAAAGGTAGGAAGGGTTACAAAGGATATTGTGAGTTAAGCTACAGAACTGTAGTAGGTAGTCCATCTTATAGGGCCATCAAGTAGAAACCTCACCTGTCTCGTTCACTGCTACATCAGTGCCTACACCTAATAGGTATGGTGGGGCCTTCTGATCCATGTACTCTGGAAATAGGGTCCCAGAGTAATCCACCTATGAATTATGTGACAATTTTAAGCCACATTCTAGCTGTGGACATTGGGCAAATTACTTAACATATATGAACCTCTTCTCACTGATTAATCAGGGATTTTAATTTTTTTAAACTTTTTTAAAAATTTCTTTTCAGTGTAACAGAATTCATTGTTTATGCACCACACCCAGTGCTTCATGCAATGCGTGCCCTCCACAATACCCACCACCAGGCTCCCCCAACCTCCCACCCCTTACCCCTTCAAAACCCTCAGATTGTTTTTCAGAGTCCATAGTCTCTCATGGTTCATCTCCCCTTCCAATTTCCCTCAACTCCCTTCTCCTCTCCATCTCCCTATGTCCTCCATGTTATTTGTTATGCTCCACAAATAAGTGAAACCATATGATAATTGACTCTCTGCTTGACTTATTTCACTTAGCATAATATCTTCCAGTCTCGTCTATGTTGATACAAAAGTTAGGTATTCATCCTTTCTGATGGAGGCATAATACTCCATAGTGTATATGGACCACATCTTCCTTATCCATTCGTCCGCTGAAGGGCATCTTAGTTCTTTCCACAGTTTGGCGACTGTGGCCATTGCTGCTATAAATATTGGGGTACAGATGGCCCTTCTTTTCACTACATCTATATCTTTGGGGTAAATACCCAGTAGTGCAATTGCAGAGTCATAGGGAAGCTCTATTTTTAATTTCTTAAGGAATCTCCATATTGTTCTCCAAAGTGGCTGTACCAACTTGTATTCCCACCAACCGTGTAAGAGGGTTCCCCTTTCTCCACATCCTCTCCAAGACACGTTGTTTCCTGTCTTGCTAATTCTGGCCATTCTAACTGGTGTAAGGTGGTATCTCAATGTGGTTTTAATTTTAATTTCCCTGATGGCTAGTGATGATGAACATTTTTTCATGTGTCTGATAGACATTTGTATGTCTTCATTGGAGAAGTGTCTGTTCATGTATTCTGCCCATTTTTTGACATGATTATCTGTTTTGTGTGTGTTGAGTTTGAGAAGTTCTTTATAGATCCTGGATATCAACCTTTTATCAGTACTGTCATTTGCAAATATCTTCTCCCATTCCGTGGGTTGCCTCTTTGTTTTGTTGACTGTTTCCTTTGCTGTGCAGAAGCCTTTGATCTTGATGAAGTCCCAAAAGTTCATTTTCGCTTTTGTTTCCTTTGCCTTTGGAGACATATCTTGAAAGAAGTTGCTGTGGCTGATATCGAAGAGGTTACTGGTTACTGCCTATGTTCTCCTCTAAGATTCTGATGGATTCCTGCCTCATGGTGAGGTCTTTTATCCATTTCGAGTTTATCTTTGTGTACAGTGTAAGAGAATGGTCGAGTTTCATTCTTCTACATATAGCTGTCCAATTTTCCCAGCACCATTTATTGGAGAGACTGTCTCTTTTCCACTGTATATTGTTTTCTGCTTTGTCGAAGATTATTTGACCATAGAGTTGAGGGTCCATATCTGGGCTCTCTACTCTGTTCCATTGGTCTATGTGTCTGTTTTGATGCCAGTACCATGCTGTCTTGGTGATCACAGCTTTGTAGTAAAGCTTGAAATCAGGTAACGTGATGCCCCCAGTTTTGTTTCTCTTTTTCAACATTTCCTTAGCAATTCGGGGTCTCTTCTGATTCCATACAAATTTTAGGATTATTTGCTCCAGCTCTTTGAAAAATACCGGTGGAATTTTGATCGGAATGGCATTAAAAGTATAGATTGCTCTAGGCAGTATAGACATTTTAACAATGTTTATTCTTCTGATCCAAGAGCATGGAATGTCTTCCATCTTTTTGTGTCTTCTTCAATTTCTTTCATGAGTGTTCTGTAGTTCCTCAAGTACAGATCCTTTACCTCTTTGGTTAGGTTTATTCCCAGGTATCTTATGGTTCTTGGTGCTATAGTAAATGGAATCAATTCTCTATTTTCATTGTTAGTGTATAAGAAAGCCACTGATTTCTGTACATTGACTTTGTATACTGCCACATTACTGAATTGCTGTATGAGTTCTAGTAGTTTGGGGGTGGGGTCTTTTGGGTTTTCCATATAAAGTATCATGTCATCTGCGAAGAGAGAGAGTTTGACTTCTTCATTGCCAATTTGGATACCTTTCATTTCTCTTTGTTTTCTGATTGCTGTTGCTAGGACTTCTAATACTATGTTGAACAAGAGTGGTGAGAGTGGGCATCCTTGTCGTGTTCCTGATCTCAACAGGAAGGCTGAGGGATTTTAATTCTTATCTATGAATTGCTATAAAGTCTAGAGATAATGTTTTTAAACTGCATTGTTCAATGTCTGGCCATAATAAGTCCCTAGTAAACAGTTACTTATTATTAATGTTATCATTTCTTGTGGTTATTATCAATATTTAAGACATTCTTTAAATATTATCTGAATATCTCTCTCCCCAAGAAGCATACCTTAGTACCCAAATGTGACAGATCATTACAGTAAGAACCCTCAATGCATCTATATCCCTGTGTAGTGGCCTCTCAGATTGACTCTGGGCTTATCAATGTGACTTTCTTTTCTTTTTCTTTTTCTTTTTCTTTTTCTAAGATTTTATTTATTTATTTATTTGACAGGGATCACAAGTAGGCGGGGGGTGGGGGGAGCCGGATCCCTGCTGAGCAGAAATCCCAATGCGGGGCTCGATCCCAGGACCCTGGAATCATGACCTGAGCTGAAGGTAGAGGCTTTAACCCACTGAGCCACCCAGGCGCCCCTCAATGTGACTTTCTATGCCTACTGGGACATTAGCAAATGTGACACAAGCAGAGGCTTGGAAAGTGCTTGTGCACTGAACATTGCCCTCTCTTCTTGTGGAATCCAACTGCTGTGGGAGGAAGCAGGGGCTAGTGTGCTTGATGAACATGGCCCACTTGCCTCATTTTAACCAACCACCAGAGAGGTGAGTAAGGCCATCTGGGACCAGCCAGCCCCAGCTAACTTACCAACTGACCACCAACACAGGTGTAAGCCCCGTATTACCATTCGGAGAGAAAAGCCATCCCAGGGAAGTCCCTCCCAAATTGCCAACCCACAGAATTGGGTATATATAAATAGTTGTTTTAAGCACCACTAAATTTAGGAATGGCTTGTTATTTAGCAATAGATAACTAATATACCAAGTGCTTAAGTTGAATAAACAAAAGAAAGGGGAAAATAGAAATCCAAATCAAACTGCTTACATTCACCTCAAGAGAGAATTAGTATTCTTTACAACTACATTTACATGGAAGACACATGAAAACTGTCATTTTATGAGACTATATCTGTGGATCTTTTTTTAAAATTTTTAAATTAACATATAATGTATTATTAGCCCCAGGGGTACAGGTCTGTGAATCGCCAGGTTTACACTTCACAGCACTCACCATAGCACATACCCTCCCCAATGTCCATAACCCCACCACCCTCCCCCACTCCCCCTCCCTCCGGCAACCCTCAGTTTGTTTTGTGAGATTAAGAGTCTCTTATGGTTTGTCTTCCTCCCGATCCCATCTTGTTTCATTTATTCTTTTCCTACTCTGTGGATCTTTAAAAAACAGGATAAATGGATTCAACAAATACTTGTTTAGGGACACCTGGGTGGCTCAGTTGTTTAAGCGACTGCCTTCAGCTCAGGTCATGATCCTGGGGTCCTGGGATTGAGGCCCACATCGGGCTTTCCCTGCTCCGTGGGGAGCCTGATTCTCCCTCTCCTTCTACCTGCCCCTCCCCCTGCCTGTGCGCTCTCTCTGTCAAATAAATAAATAAAATCTTTAAAAAAATGAAATACTTGTTTAGTACATATATAATATGTTGGGCATTTGGAAAGGTTTAGATATAATCCAGTTCCCCATATTCTTCCAATATACACTTATGTATAATGTATATTTATTGTGCACCTACCACTTAGAAGACCCAGTGCTAGGCATTATGGAAGACAGATAAACAAAACACACAACACATTTCAGTGCTTCAGAAACTTCAGAAGCTGGTAAGTGAAGAAGAGAGGAGATGAGAAACAAACAGAAATAACACTACTATTAGATAGGGTAAGTAAGATGAAAGAAGTTCAAACGGATAGCTACCAGTCAGAGAAGGGGGAAAAAATTTGTTTCTGTGATAAAAACAAGTTTCATAAAAGAAACTTCTTTTCATAAGAGAAGCGATTTGAGCTGGGCTTTGAAATATGAGGAAAACTTCAACTGGCAGAAATGACCAGGGAAGCTTGTTGGAACCATGTGGCTTCTGCCTCCATCAGGCTGGAAACTGCCGAGATTACCAGACTCCCTAAATGCTGCCTATTTCTTGACCTCTCCCTTCCCACTCTTACCCTGGGTTTTCTTTCTTTTCTTTCTTTCTTTTTTAAGCTTTTATTTAATTATTTGAGAGAGAGGGAGAGAACACGCACAAGTAAGGGGAACAGAAGGCCAAAGGAGAGGGAGGCAGAGGGAGAGGGAGAAGCAGGCTCCCCCGTGACCAAGGAGCCTGACATGGGGCTCGATCCCAGGAGCCCAGGATCATGACCTGAACTGAAGGCAGCTGTTTAACTGAATGAGTCACACAGGCATCCCCTTACCCTGGCTTTTCTGATGCAGAAACACATATCCTGGTTATCCTCAACCTCTCTGACCATACCTTCTTTGCCTCCCAAACACAGCATGCCCCATGACTCTTTCTTGTACATCTTGTCTCTACAATCTCTCCCTTGGGAAATCTCCTCCTTTCCCGTACCTTTAGCTTCCACCTTTTAGGCAGATAATTTCCACATTTCACTCTGCCCCTGCTACTCTGAGGAGTCCCAGATCAAAGTCAGGATCTCAGGCACACGACTTGCCGGCTATGAGACCCAATTTTCCTCACCCCTTACAGGGTCAATTTCCCACTCTAAAATGTGGTGATAATACATCCCTCAGGGTATGGCTGTAAGTACACTGCAGAGTAAAAAGCACTACCCAAATGTCGTTATAATCCCCCAAACTAAATATAATCTCTCTTACTAGTGAATACCATTGACAACATTTATATCTTTCATGTGACATGTTTTTATTCATGTACATGCCTTCCTATTCCCCTGTATGTCCTAGATGTATCCAACAAAAAGCATTTATTTAATGAACATGAATGCTTGTCCTGTGTCAGGCATCATGCAGAGACTTAGGAGTAAATGATAAACCTGGAGTTCTCAGCCAGAATGATGAGTGCTACAACAGAGGTAAGTATGAAGTGCTAGAGGGATACAAACAGGGGAGCAATTATCATGAGGTGGGAGAACAGTGAAGCAATCCACTCCTTTTCAGTTTTTTATATAGAAAAACCTAAAGAAGGGCTCTTCATTCCAGTAAATCCTATAGCTTGTAACATAAATCAGTCAATAAGCATTTGATAGTCAGAAATAAATTCTAAGGTGCAAATAAATGTTCAGGGGTAGGAAAACTAAGGGCATGTTTGGGCAAACCAAGAAATCCAGCTTGGCTAGTAGATGACACTGCCTATGGATAGCACTGGAAAGCTCAGCTAGAGATAGATTATGAAAGATATTGAGGGTCAGGCTACAGGACTTGGATTTACTGTACAGGCAAAAATGGGAGTAGTGAAGGAGGTCGTAGATGGTTTCTGGACAGGGGTGTAATATAATCAAAGGGAGCTGAGAGTATTTTACTCCAAGCGCAATGCAGAGATGGGCTGCAGGGACCAGAGACCTGAAGCATGGAGACATATCACGAAGCAATTACAGTAGTTCAGGGAGCTCCCTCCCATTCTTCAAATACCTTGGTAGCTAACAATGTGATCTAGCATACATTACCAAGACCAGACAGTAATTAATTCCTGAAGCTTAAGACATGTAAGTCCTCAATAAATAATAAAAACATAAAATAGATGAACATTTACAAATGTTGATAGGTACTAGGCTAGCATTTCCAGAGCAAGTTGTGCTTGCTTAATAACAGAAATTCAAGGCTCCATGAGTAAAAAGTCATCTCCTATGCTACAAACTTAGTTGGTGTCTATCTTCTCTATACAATCAATGATCTTTAATTTCCTTTGGTGACATTCAATGAGCTAATACTAATATACTAACATAAACCAGTGAGTGCAGGACAAATGTACTATAAAACTTCAGTTATCATTGGGGCGCCTGGGTGGCTCAGTGGGTTAAGCCTCTGCTCAGGTCATGATCTCGGGGTCCTGGGATCAAGCCCCGCATCAGGCTCTCTGCTCAGCAGGGAGCCTGCTTCCCCCACCCCCACCTCTCTGCCTACTTGTGATCTCTGTCAAATAAATAAATAAAATCTTTAAAAACAAAAAAACCCAAAACCTTAGTTATCGTTAACTTCCAGTTATCCATGAGAGCTATTCTGTTGCCGCTGAACCTCTATTCAGTGAAACCCAGTATCTCTTTTCTCAATGTTTGCCTGACTATATATCAAAACCAATGGGTACTTCTGCAACTTGTGGATCTAACCATGTTCAGCACCTCACTCTCACTGTTGGGCTTCCATATGATAACCTTAAGAAATGCCATATGAAGCATATATAATATCAATAAGAGTCATAAAGGTAAATATGATTTTGTTCCTTCTTCAATCCCCAACTCAGGAATTGAAGGAACTTCATATAATCAGAAGGAAAATGAAAAGATCTTGGGATTCTGTTTAGGGAATCAGAGGAACCTGAGAACTAAATGCAAATTTTCACCAGCTGGTTAAAGATACTTGACCAGATATGACTGCAAGATCTCACCTTCTCAGCCTACTGTATATCTGGTCTCTATACCCTACCAACCTGAGGTCAGAGAGCTGGCTCCTTTACACAAGAATTTTGGCATGGGGGAGGGGTGGTTTGCGGCAAACCTGGGTGGCTTAGTCATTTGAGCCTCTGACTCTTGATTTCCCCTCGGGTCATGGCCTCAGGGTCATGGGGATCAAGCGCCCTGTTGGGCTCCACGATCAGTGCCCAGTCAGCTTGAGATCCTCTCCCTCTCCCCCTCCCTGCCTGCTCGCAAGCATACGCTTGGGCGCTGGCTGGCTCTCACTCTCTCTCTCAAATAAATAAATAAATAAATCCTTTTTTTTAAAAAAGGGATTTTTGTGTGTGCCTTGTCACATGGCTACATAGAAACTAATACACATATTCTAACCTAGCTCACAGCTTTTACAATCAAGTTTTCACTCAAAATTTGGTATCTTATCTTGGAAAACTAAACTTAAAGAACTTAAAGTCCTCTAAGGCCTCCTAGCCCTGATAAGCAGTTATCTCCCTGCATTATGGAAACAGAGGATCTTTGCTATCAACATCTTTACATTACCTGCTTCCTTCTCAGTTTCAGACTCAGAAGCTTCATCTTCACCTTCCTCCTCCTCTGAGCTGGAGCTGCTAGACTCTTTGCTTTCTTCCTCCATTTCTTGGGACTTGGGTACCTCTTCTTCATAGAGCATCTTCTCTTTGCTAATTAAAGATGACAATTTGAGTGTAACTCAGAAATGGCAAACTATTTAAGTTCATTGTCAATCAAACATAAGGAAAACAAATCTATAAACTTCTGTGTAAAAGCAATAACAGAAATACATCAAATCCTTCTTTACATTCTTTTGAATGGTAAATGTTTTTTGTAGACTAAGGTTCATACTTAAGAGTATCACTTAAGTAGATCTAGCCTGTTCAACACACAGGAAAAAGGAGGGCTATGAATCTTGACGGTGATGAAGCAGGTAAGTATTTTTAAAAAGTCACTTAACAAATATTTACTGAGTGCTTATTACCTGCCAGGAATCATGCTGGTACAGCAATAAACAAAACACACATGGTCCCTGAGTTCACAGAACTTACAGTTAAGGATGCAGCTAGGACTGCTAGGACTCCTAAGCTGAGGGGACAACATGTTGTACATTGCCTCAATTAATTTCTAAATTTAAAACATCATCACTGGGGCACCTGGGTGGCTTAGTTGGTTGAGTGTCTGCCTTCGGCTCAGGTTGTGATCTCAGGCTCCTGGGATCAAGCCCCATATCCATTGTGTCGGGCTCCCTGCTCATCAGGAAGTCTGCTTTTCCCTCCCTTTCTGCCCCTCCCCCTGCTCATGCTCACACTCTCGCTCTCAAATAAGTAAATAAAATCTTTAAAAAAATAAATTTAAAAAAACCCACATTCACCCATCCTCAGTGTCTCCCTCATATATCAATGCCAGCTCTTTTGCCCCTCAAACATCCCACATGTTTAAAGATCATTTGGTTTAAATCGAACAGTTTCTTTCATGTATAAATTCTCAAGCTAAGTATGTCACACACACATATGCACCCAAACACAGCAGAGCTCATTGCATCTCTCAAGCCCCGAATGTCTTACTTCTTAAAGAGTCCACTCTGCAACCTGCTGTTCAGGTCTGACTCAATGAGCTTATTCCGTGTCTCTTTTTCACTTCGAAGCTGGAAATTGAGAAAAGAGAGAGGAAAGGGAAGAAGTTGGCTATTGGTAATAATCAGCAGCAATGAGAAGAACTCAAAATAGTACTGTCATTCTGAAGAAGACAGGACTAACACCAAAAGGGGAAGAAAGAACTGAGAAAGAGAGAAACCCATCAGTTGGGTCTCCTTCGAAGAAAATGACAGACAAAAATCCTCATCCAAGGTTAGAGAAAAACCATGGTGTTAGAGTTTCAATAAAACTGTCCATATCAAATATCCAAACTCAATCTTCAAAAAAACCCTGGTTTCTAGGGGAGGCTGGCTGGCTCTGTCGGAAGACCACGTGACTCCTGATCTGGGGTTTGTGACTTTAAGCCCCATTGTGGGTGTAGAGAGATTACTAAAATAAACTAAACTAAACTTTAAAAAGAAAAAAAAAAGGAGGAACTTTGAAAGAATTCTTTATGACTATATCCTGAATTAGGCTGGCAATAGTTCTCAAGGTAAAAAACAGGTACCAAAGGGGAAATAAGTCCTTAGAATAAATTATCTGGTATTTAGATACATGCTCTAGACAAAATGAGTTTATATCCCTGGACCCCAGAGTTATGCAGGGAGCAAAAAGCAGCAGAAATGTTATTTAGTGAAAATATCATTTATGTTAAAAAACCAAGCCAGGCTGGGTAAAGGATACATCGAAACTCTCTATTATTTTTGTAATTTCTATGTGGTTCTAAAATTTATTTCAGAATGAAAAGTTTAAGAAAACAACAAAAACCTAACTAAACAAAGCATACACCTTAGGAAGGCTGATCCTGCAAGATAATAGCCCAGATAGTGTGTGGTAAATCCCAAGTTTTAGCCTAGGTTCCACAGCTTACCAAAGAAAACAAAATGAACTATTAAGTTGTGTTTATCTGAGCTTTATGTATGCAACTGTCCCACTAAGGCTTGAAGTAACAAGGATCTTCCCTCTACCAGTCCAGACATGGTGCTGTACATGTGTGAGGTGGGATACAGTAGACCTGTGCCACCAGGGAACTCCATAGTTATTATTTTCAGGACTGCTCTAAGCTTCTCTCCTTTGTCCTAAACTTGAGTTCACATGCCCTAGTCACAACTCATGCAAAGGGAAACACAAAGGAAAACTAGTGATTTTTTTTCTGTCCTACTCTGTTCAGACATCAGCCCTGATGATCGTCAGTAGCTGATCTTTATTCTATTTGCCCAAATTACTCATCTCACTTACAGGTAGAAAATGTGAATTAGTCACTGTTTTTTTGGATATTGGGTGGGTTTTTTCCTTCCGCAGTCTGTACATGAGTACCATACTTAGGTAGTTCTCCTGTATAGCACTAAGCAACATAATGGTACATGTAAGCAAACAATAAAAGATTTAGAATGAGAAGGGAGAGGAGGATTGAATTCTGGATATCTGAGGAATCCTAAGTATGAATCACAGACCAAATATTGTCCAATACAAAAAGATAGGTTTAGGGGCGCCTGGGTGGCTCAGTAGGTTAAAGCCTCTGCCTTCCACTCAGGTCATGATCCCAGGGTCCTGGGATCGAGCCCCGCATCGGGCTCTCTGCTCAGCAGGGAGCCTGCTTCCCTCTCTCTCTCTGCCTCCCTCTCTGCCTGCTTGTGATCTCTGTCAAATAAATAAATAAAATCTTTAAAAAAAAAAAAAAAAGAGGGACGCCTGGGTGGCTCAGTCGGTTAAGCGGCTGCCTTCGGCTCAGGTCATGATCCCAGCGTCCTGGGATCGAGTCCCACATGGAGCTTCTTGCTTGGCGGGGAGCCTGCTTCTCCCTCTGCCTCTGCCTGCCACTCTGTCTGCCTGTGCTCTCTCGCTCTCTCTCTCCCTCTTTCTCTGACAAATAAATTTTTAAAAATTTAAAAAAAAAAGATAGGTTTAGGTTTTTTAAAAAAATTTATTTATTTATTTTTTACTTCTTTTCAGTGTTCCAGAATTCATTGTTTATGCACCACACCCAGTGCTCCATGCCATACGTGCTCTCCGTAATACCTACCACCAGGTTCACCCAACCTCTTTAAGAAAGAGATATATTTCTCTCTGTAATGAATTTGCTTTAAATAAACGTGTCCTTTCAGTCAATAAGGGGAGAAAAAAAGTTATAAGATGTCCTCTACTCTAGTACTCCCTATTTGGAAAAAACTTTGAATATACCACATTCACTTCCTAGAACTCAAGGGTAATTATTAATTTGTTGTTCTCATCATTTTTGACTTTCAGCTGCTTGAAGGCTAGCTTATAATGAGTAAACTTTGACAACAATGGTTTCTGGGATATTTTCTAACACACTGTTGTTAGTCCCTGAAGGGAACAATTGTCATCTCTGAAATGTAGATATGTCCATTCCAGCTCTCAGCAGACATAACTAAAACAAGGTATGAGATACCTGCACTGTTATAAAAGCATTAACCAAAGACTTACCACATTCTGCTTCTTCTGGAGCATCTCCAAGTGCTCCACAACACCCTCATCAGCAACATCAAATGGTGTCTGGCCCTGGCACAGAAAAAGGGGGTACCACGATCAAAAGAAAACAGAAATAGTGATTTTGTGACTTTATCAGAGAACTATTCAGTACTCACTTTATGCCTTTGTTCCAATGGTAGCCACTTCCTTAACTTATCTACTCTACATTATAATAATGCCTTCATCTATCACAGAGGAAACTTAACAAGAAACAGCAAGTCTGCTGGGGAACCTGGGTAGCTCAGTTGGTTAAGCGTCTCTTGATTTTGGTTCAGGTCACGTTCTATGCGTGGAACCTACTTAGGATTCTTCACACACACCTTCACACACACCTTCACCCACGCACACTCTCTTCCTCTAAACCAAACCAAAACAAACAAAACACATCAAATCCTTTAAATACATGTTTTTATATTTTATAAAACAGGATTGAGGAAATCACCAAATTATCTCTAATGCTTACTGCACCTCGGCATATAATCAATTGAAATCTCTATTTGTACCTGTTCTCAAATGGTCTTATTTGATATATATGATAAATTCAATAAGGGGCTTTTAAAAGCTTCAGAATGGGGTCCAGGGCTCATGCGCCCTAAAGATTAAGTCACAGCAGTCATGTCCCTTTAAGTGAGAGGTATCTCTTTTAGGACACATCAGCGCAGTTCAGGAACCTAGCCAATAATCTGAGGATGAAAGCTGGGTTCAGGAGAGATGTGAAGCAGGTAGAACAGCTACTAAGTAAAAAGCCATGTCTCTGTATTCCTAGAAAATCACTAGATGTAGGGATAGGAGTTCTAAGGCCTCTAAAGTTGCTTTAGTGAGGCTGAATAGCTATTTTCAGCCAGACTCAAGGATCTTTGTCATTATAATGATTTTTTAATGACTAGATGAGAGTAGAGCTCAGCGATCAAAGTCCTTGAATTAAAAATAAAATAAAATCCTTCATAACTCCACCATAGACAGTAACCTTAGGATTTCCCAGTGCTCATTTTTGTCAAGGGCAAAATTTTTTTTTCCAATTTATTTTAGGGGCTTCAATATAAATAGAATCAGAATGCTGATCAGTAGAGTTTTCTTTTACATAGCAAACATTACTGTGTTGGTAATGGGGCGGGGGGAGGGAGAAGGGTGCAGGGAACAGAGCCATAGCTACCCATGATATATATATTTCCCTAGACAGTAAGCCTGATCATTTAACTGAAACTTTAAGCTTTTTGTTCTGGAGACCCAGCCACCAATTTTACTGCCCTTTTAGAGGGTCAGGCATACTAACCAGTTTGTTTCTGATATCCATGTCACAGAGTGCTTCTGCCAGGATGGAGCAAGCCTCCTTCACTCCCCAGTGTGCAGCAGCATGGAGGGGAGTCCAGCCATCATAATCCTGAACATTGAGTTCATAGCCAGCCTGGATTAAAAGTCTAAGAAGAAAACCCCAAACAAGACACTTACACTCTCTATATTACAGTTTTCTACCAAATAAACTATCATCTAATTGATATTCAGACTTCGGCCCTGAACTACTGGGAAACTGTGATTACTTCTGGCCTCTAAGGCACAGCTCAGGCTTCATGGTTCCTACACTGAGAACCAACTACAGACAGCAGTTATCAACCACCCTGAAAGGTCATAAGGTATTTCCTAGGCATATCCATGTTATATCACATAAGCGTAGTGTTTAGAATGGTGTACCCCTTTGAGAGTCACCAAAGCCTGATTAAATTTGCCAAATCACAACTGTTAAAAGGTATGTTTTCCATTTCCCAGTACAGGGAGGGAAGAACATCTAGAATGAGAGCTCAATTCTCCTCCAGGCTCTTTACTTACTAACTTTCTAGCTGATATTTGCAGGATCCCATATATTTACTGCAGACTCTCAAACTCCCAACTCTGCGAAGTATTTGCCTGGACTTCTTGCTAACTATCAAAATCTGTGTGCATGGAGGAAGAGAGGTATGATTCCTGAGACCCCAAAATGCACTGGCCTGACCTGAGGTCACCCATATCATGGGCCTCCAGACACCTTCTAAGAAGCGACCAGAATATGAATGTCACTCTCAGGCAGAAACAGTACACCGACATATTGCCACACCCATTAGAAACCCCATATTCTGTGGAAAGTGAAGCACTGGAAGAGTCTGGCAACGACCACACACATAATGCTATCAGCTACGAGCATCTGGGAAAGCCTGTCAACCAGTAAGCATCAAAAGCTACATAAAGCATGTACGGACAAGGAAAGATGGAACGGGCAGAGTAGTAGAATCCAAATCCCTCTTAAGAGTTTAACTACTCCACTCTAACTGGACACTGCACACTCAAGATCTGTACCCTTAATCTAAAGAGCCCAAAGAAATTACCTCTGTCCAAAAAGGACCCAAATCACAAGTCTGTCCTGTATTACATGTCACCAGGGGAGGAGACTGCTGGGATAATAACGATAAGTCATAGCACTGGAAGAGATCATGTAAGGTCATCTTCTAGGCCAGTACACCTCATCTGTTTCTTATCATACGTGTCAGTGAGAAGCTAGAGTGACAGTAGGAGGGTGGGAGACCAGCTATGGGTTATTATCAGCAAAATATAAGAAAAGACTGTATGCTTAGAGAGGAAAACAATAAAGAAACACATTGTAGTTGAAAATCTAATTCACCCCCTGCTTCCAAACCCCAGCTCATCTTCTCCCAATCTGGCAAACTCCTGATTGATGTAAATGGACAATACCTGAGGACCTCCGAGTAGCCCTTGGCAGCAGCCACATGGAGGGCCGTGGCCCCTGAGCGAGGCTGCCTTACATCCTCTATTTTCCCGCTGTTGAGCCACTGGCGGGCATCCTGTAACATCTGCTGTTCCTCTTCTTTTCTTGACTGCTCTAGATCAACTCCTGCAGGAACCAGACAGCCAGCATTACTCGGGATCCATTTAAATCTGACAGGGTATTTTCCTTAGATTCTAAACACATCATAAATAAAACCGCAAATAACGGTTTAAGTCATCAAGTTGGGTATTCATTAAATTTATCCTTTATTTAGAAGAACAATGACATTTATACACACATTATTAGTTTTATCAGGGTTAAATCATCATTTTAAATACGGTGTGATAGCAGATCCATTAAAGGAACATGCTTAAAATGTTTTTTATTTTTAAGAACACAAAGACCAAAGTGGACATTGAGTTTTCTTTTTTTTTTTTTTTTAAAGATTTTATTTATTTATTTGAGAGGCAGAGATCACAAGTAGGCAGAGAGGCAGGCAGAGAGAGAGGTGGAAGCAGGCTCCCTGCTGAGCAGAGAGCCTGATGCGGGGCCCGATCCCAAGACCCTGGGATCATGACCTGAGCTGAAGGCAGAGGCTTTAACCCACTGAGCCACCCAGGCGCCCCGACATTGAGTTTTCTGTTATAGTATTTATACAATGCTCTACATTTCAAAAAGACTTTTTACACGTTATACCATTTTAGTTTCCCAACAATCCTTTGAGGAAAATGTAACAGATACCACTATCACCATTTAACAGATGAGAAAATAACATAGAAAGGTGCCTCGCTCAAGGCCACAAAACACATTAGAGCTGTCATTAGAACTCTGGCATCCTAGGTCCCTGTCGTTCTTTTCCACTTACTAGTCCATAAGCCTGGTATCAAAAAATCTTAGATTCAGGTATGATATACTTTAAAAATAATCTACCTCTAATGTTCATTTCCACATGTAGGGAAATATACTGACTTGAAGCCATATAATCTAGAGCAGCTGAGTAGGTCATGTGCAGTTAAAGCTTCCAAGGGAATGTAGCTTTTGTTTTGCTTTAAAACATTATAAAGGACATGATCATGCATAATGATAATGACATGATCATTGCATAGAAATCGGTTGCATTTCTATACACCAACAATGAGACAGAAGAAAGAGAAATTAAGGAGTTGATCCCATTTACAATTGCACCCAAAACCATCAAATACCTAGGAATCAACCCAACCAAAGAGGCAAAGGATCTGTACTCAGAAAACTATAGAATACTCATGACAGAAACTGAGGAAGGCACAAAGAAATGGAAAAATGTTCCATGCTCATGGATTGGAAAAAAAATATTGTTAAAATGTCTAAGCCACCTAGAGCAATCTATACACTCAATGCAATCCCTATCAAAATACAATCAACTTTTTTCACAGAGCTGGAACAAATAATCCCAAAATTTGGGGGGATGGAACCAGAAAAGACCCTGAATAACCAAAGGAATGTTGAAAAAGAAAACCAAAGCTGGTGGCATCACTCTTCTGGACTTCAAGCTCTATTACAAAGTTGTAATCATCAAGACAGTATGTATAGGCACAAAACAGACACATAGGTCAATGGAACAGAAGAGCCCAGAAATGGACCCTCAACTCTATGGTCAACTAATCTTTGACAAAGCAGGAAAGAATATACAATGGAAAAAAGATAGTCTCTTCAACAAATGGTGCTGGGAAAATTGGATGGCCACATGCAGAGAATGAACTTGGACCATTTCCTTACACCGTACACAAAAACAGACTCAAAATGGATGAAAGACCTAAATGTGAAACAGGAATCCAACAAAATCCTTGAGGAGAAGACAGGCAGCAACCACCCTGACTTTGGCTGCAGCAACTTCTTGCTAAACACGTCTCCAAAGGGAAGGGAAAAACAAAGGCAAAAATGAACTCCTGGGACTTCATCAAGATAAAAAGCTTTTGCACAGCAAAGGAAATAGTCAACAAAACCAAAGACAAGACAGAATGGGAGAAGATGTTTGCAAATGACATATCAGATAAAGGGCTAGTATCAAAAATCTATAAAGAACTTATCAAACTCAACACCCAAAGAATAAATAATCCAATCAAGAAATGGGCAGAAGACATGAACAGACATTTCTGCAAAGAGAACATCCAAATAGCCAACAAACACAAGAAAAAGTGCTCAACATCACTCAGCATTAGGGAAATACAAATCAGAACCACAATAAGATACCACTTACACCAGTCACAGTGGCTAAAATTAACAAGTCTGGAAACTACAGATGTTGGCAAGGATGCAGAGAAAGGGGAACCCTTCTACACTGTTGGTGGGGATGAAAGCTGGTGCAGCCACTCTGCAAAACAGTATGGAGGTTCCTCAAAAAAAGTTGAAAATAGAGCTACCTGATGACCCAGTAATTGCACTACTGGGTATTTACCCCAAAGGTACAAATGTAGTGATCTGAAGGGGCAAGTGCACCCAAACGTTTATAGCAGCCATGTCCACAACGGCCAAACTATGGAAAGAGCCCAGATGTCCACTGGCAGATGAATGGATAAAGAAGATGTGGTTATCTATATACAATGGAATATTATGCAGCCATCAAAAATTGAAATTGTGCCATTTGCAATGACGTGGCTGGAAATAGAGGGTATTATGCTAAGTGAAATAAGTCAAACAGAGAAAGACATTTTTCATATGATCTCACTAATATGTGGAATTTAAGAAACAAGGAAGAGGATCATAGGGGAAGAGAGGAAAAAAAATGAAAAAAGATGAAGCCAGAGAGGAAGACAAATCATAAGAAACTCTTAGGAAACAAACAGGGTTGCTGGAGGGAAGGGAGTTGGGCGGGGGGGAATGGGGTAACTGGGTAATGAACATTGGGAAGGGTATGTTTTGTAATGAGCACTATGTATTATATAAGACTGATGAGTCACAGACCTGTACCCCTGAAACAAATGATACATTATATGTTAATAAAAAAATACAAAAAAATTACCCCCAAAATGGCATGTTCCAAATACAAACATACCCAAAGATTTCTATACTCATGAGCAGGCTTTATCTGAGCTTGGTCTACTCCCAACTAACTTCCTAAATGAAAACCTGTGAACTACCCTAAGGATTATCTGTCTGATTTGGAGAGACAGATGAGGTGAAAGGGTAAGCAATTTATTTCTTTTTTTCCCCCAGCATCACTGAGATACAACAGACATAAAACACTGTGTAAGCTAAATTTTTTTTTATTTTTTTATTTTTTTTAAAGATTTTATTTATTTATTTGACAGAGAGAGAGAGATCACAAGTAGGCAGAGAGGCAGGTAGAGGGGGGTGGAAGCAGGCTCCCTGCTGAGCAGAGAGCCCGACGTGGAGCTCGATCCCAGGGCCCTGAGATCATGACCTGAGCTGAAGGCAGAGGCTTAACCCACTGCGCCACCCAGGCGCCCCTGTGTAAGCTAAATTTATTCATGTTGTTTTGATACTTATATATTGCAGAATGATCACTACAATAAAGTTAATAATAATATCATCTCACATAATTATTTCTTTTTTGTGCTGGGAACATTTAAAATCACTTAGCAACTTTCAAGTTCATAATACAATACTGTTAATTAAAGTTACCATGCTGTACATTAGATCCACAGAACTTATTTTATAACCAGAAGTCTGTACCCTTTGACCAATATCTCCCCATTTATCCCCATCCCTAGCCCCTGGAAACCACCATTCTACTCTCTGATCATATTTGTTTCTTTCTCTGTCTTATTTCATTTAGCATAATGCCCTCAAGGTCCACCCAAGGTCCAATACATAGCAATATTTCCTTCTTTCTTTTTTCTCATGGCTGAATAATATTCATATATATCTATATCTATATCTTTATCTATTCATCCATAGACTGACACTTAGGTTGCTTCCATATCTTGGCTATTGTGAATAATGATGCATTGAAAAGAGGAATACAGATATCTCTTTGAGATCTTTTTTTTTTTTTTTAAGATTTATTTATTTTAGTGGGGAGGGGTAGAGGGAGAGGGAATCAAGTAGACTCCCTGCTGAGCAAGGAACCTGTCGTGGGGCTCAATCCCAGGACCCTGAGATCATGACCAGAGCTGAAATCAAGAGTCAGCCGCATAAACAACCGAGCCACCCAGGCACCCCTCTCTTTGAGATTTTAGTTTCATTGCCTTTGGATATATACCTTGAAGTGGGATTGCTGGGTCATATGGTAGTAGTATTTTTAATTTTTTGAGGAAATTCCATGCAGTTTTCCATAGTTGCTATACCAATTTACATTCACACCAACTTTTCTCCACAGCTTTGCCAACACTTACTATTTCTTGTCTTTTTGATGACAGCCATTTGAACAGGTATGAGGTGATCCCTCCCAGTGGTTTTGATTTCCATTTCCCTGATGATTAGTGATGCTGAACATCTTTGCATGAATCTGTTGGCTATTTGTACACCTTCTTTGAAAAAACGCCCATTTTTTATTTTTTTGCTATTGAGTTGTATGAATTCCTTCTGTATTTATCAAACATATGATTTGCAGATATTTTTTACCATTCTGTAAGATGTCTTAATTTTGTTGATTGTTTCTTTTGCAGTGCAGAAACTTCTAGTTTGATGTGGTCCCGCTTATTTATTTTTGCTTTTGTTGCTTGTACTTTTGGTTTCATATCCCAAAAATTATTGTCAAGACCAATGTAAAAAGGAGGTTTTTCCCCATGTTTTCTTCTGGGAGTTTTATAGCTTCAGGTCATATGCATTAGTCTTAACTCCATTTTGAGTTAATTTCTGTGGGTGTTTTAAGATAGGGGTCTCATTTCATTTTTCTGCATGTGATTATATCCAGTTTTCCCAACACCATTTATTGAAGAGACCATCCCTTGAGTCTTCTTGGCTCTCTTGTTCAAATAGTAGTTAACCATGTATATGAGGATTTAATTTTGGGCTCTCCGTTCTGTTCCACTGGTTTATGTGTCTATTTTTATGCCAGTACCACACTGTTCTGATTACTATAGCCTGGTAGTATAGTTTTATAATCAGGAAGTGTGATGCCTCCATCTTTGTTCTTTTTCAGGATTGCTTGGCAATTTGGGGTCTTTTGTGGTTCCATACAAATTTTAGGATTTTTTTTCCTATTTCTGTGAAAAATGCCTCTGAAATTTTGAAGGGGATTGCACTGAACCTATAGATGGCTTTGGACATTTAAATAATATTAATTCTTTCAATCCATGAACATGGGTGGATTTCCATTTATATGTGACTTCTTCAATTTCTTTCTTTTCAGATCTTTAGCCTCCTTGGTTAATTTTTTTAAAAATTTTATTTATTTATTTGACACAGAGAGAGAGATCACAAGTAGGCAGAGACACAGGCAGAGAGAGAGAGAGAGAGAGAGAGAGAAGCATACTCCCGGCTGACAGAGAGCCCGATGCGGGGTTTGATCCCAGAACCCTGGGATCATGACCCGAGGCTTTAACCCACTGAGCCACCCAGGTGTCCCTCCTTGGTTAAATTTATTCCTAACCAATTTATTGCTTTTGATGCCAAAAGCTTTTTGGTAGTCTTCAGGATTTTCTATATCTGAGATCATAATCATCTGCAAACAAAGAAAATTTTAGTTCTTCCTTTCTCTTTTACATGCCTTTTATTTCTTTATCTTGCTTGACTACTCTGGCTAGGACTTCTAGTAATATGTTGAAAAGAAGTGATGAGAGTGGGTACCCTTGTTTTATTCCTGACCATAGAGGAAAAGCTTTCAACCTTTCACCATTGAGTATGATGTTAACTGTGGGCTTGTCATATATGGACTTTATTATGTTGAGATAATTTCTTCTATATCTAATTTGTTCAGAATCTGTACCATGAAAGGTTGTTGCATGTTGTCAAATGCTTTTTCTGCATCTGTTAAGATGATGATTTTTGCCCTTCATTCTAGTAATGCTGTGTATCATATTTATTGATTTATGTAGCTGAGCCACCCCTGCATCTTAGAGATAAACTCCACTTGATCAGAGTGCCTGATCTTTCTGTTGTGCTGCTGAATTTGGTTTGCTAACATTTTGTTGAGAATTTTTGCATCTATATTCAGCAAGGATATTGGCCTACAGTTTCCTTTTCTTTTTCTTTTTTTTAAAGATTTATTTATTTATTTATTTGATAGAGATTCAAGTAGTCAGAGAGGCAGGCAGGGAGAGAGAGGAGGAAGCAGGCTCCCCGCTGAGCAGAGAGCCCGATGCGGGGCTCGATCCCAGGACCCTGGGATCATGACCTGGCCGAAGGCAGAGGCTTTAACCCACTGAGCCACCCAGGCGCCCCCAGTTTCCTTTTCTTATACTGTCCTTATCTGGCTTTGGTACCAGGGTAATGCTGGCCTCATAAAATGAGTTTGACAGTGTTCCCTCCTCTTCACTTTGTTTGAAAGAATTTGAGAAGGACTGGTATTAATTCTTTAAATGTTTGGTAGAATTCACCAAAGAAACACCCGGTCCTGGGCTTTTCTTATTGTTTCTTACTGACTCAATCTCCTTATTTGTTATCAGTCTGTTCAGATTTTCTATTTCTTCCTGATTCAGTCTTGGTAGGTGGTAAATTTCTGGGAATTTATCTATTTTGTCTAGGTTATCCAATTTGTGGGCATATGGTTGTTCATAGTAGTCTCTTACCATGCTTTGTATTTCTGTGATATCAATTGTAATGCCTCTCCTTTCATTTGGTTTTATTTTAGTCTTCTCTTTTCTTCTTGGTCTAGCTGAAGGTCTGTCAATTTTATTTATTTTTTCAAAAAAACAGCTCTTAGTTTCATTGATCTTTTATTCTCCCCCTCCAACCCGGTCTCTATTTCATTTATTTCTGCTCTGATCTTTGTTATTTCCTTCCTTCTGTTAACTTTGGGCTTAGTTTGTTCCTTTTTCTATTTCTCTGAAATGTAAAGGTGAGTTGTTTATTTGAGATACTTCTTTTTTCCTAATGTAAGCATGTCACTATAAACTTTCTTCTAAGAACACTTTTGCTGCATTCCATTATGTTTTAGCATGCTATGTTTCCATTTTTGTTTCTTTTTTTCATTTTTTTGGTTTCTTTTTTAAAATATTTTTAAATTTTTAATTTTTTAAAATTTTTAAATATTTTTAAATTTTTCTTTTGATTTATTCTTTGACCCACAGAGTGTTTAGTAGCAGGTTGTTTAATATCCACATATTTGTGAATTTTCCAGTTTTCCTCTTGTTATTGATGGAATATTCTATATATGTCTATTAGGTCCACAGGGTCTAGAGTATAGTTCAAGTCCAATGTTTCCTTGTTGGTTTTCTGTTCAGATGACCTATCCATTTTGCAAGTGGGGTACTGAAGTCCCCTTCTATTACTGTATTATCATCTATTTTTCCCTTCAGATCTGTCAGTATTTGTTTAATATATTTAGGTGTTCAAAAGTTGGGTACATATGTATTTATGACTTATATCTTCTTGATGAATTGAAAGAGGTATCTGATTTAGAATATACCAGAATTCCACACAGAGAACAGTGCTACAAAGTTAAGTATACATTCACACACCTCGTCCAACACAGCATATTCCTTAACCGAAGAGTCAGAAATCAAAATAGAAAATTTGGTTTCTTGGAGCACCTGAGTGGCTCAGTCAGTTGTCTGGCTGGTGATTTAGGCTCAGGTCCTGATCTCATGGGTCGTGAGAGCAAGTCCCACTGGGGCTCTGCACTTAGTGGGGAATCTACTTGAGATTCTCTCCCTCTGCCCTCCCCCTTCTCTCTCTCAAATAAATAAATCTTTTTTTTTTAACACATGAAAAGTTGGTTTCCTAAATCAAAGCTATCTTAAAAACCTGTTTGTTTAAAAAAAAGTTTTTGTAAATTGTGATGCCTACCTTAGCATAAGGCTGAGTGGGACTGAATGGTAAACCAAGTATAAAGTTCTTCAATTCAAAGGGCACAAAAATTATACACAGGAAGGCAGTAAAAACAAGTATTTACTACACTAGAACATCATTATTTTAAGGCATTGGCATACTTTCCATAAAAAGCCAGATATTAAATATTTTCCACTTTGTGGGCCATTCTGTCTGTTCAACTCTGCTGTGGTAGTGCAAATGCAGCTTTTAATAATATGTGAACAAATGGATGTAGCCAGCATTGGCCTGCCTATTCTAAAGGATCATATCAGGAAAGGCAACTGGAGCTTAATCTTCTGGAATAAAGTGCAGACTGTGGGTAAACTAGTTTAACAGAAAGACTAAATAAACATCACCACAAATAATGTCCACAAAGTTTTTTGATAATTCCAGCAAACTTCCAAAAATCTGTCCTCCTTGCCATCTGACCATTTGCAATTAAAAGAACCCAGAGACTTCAGGAAAATCCTGACTTATTCTTTGATATGGATTCTTCTGAAAATTAAAATAAGTGTTTATAGAGTTTATTCTTCTAAATAACAAACTACAGAATAATTGTCATGGTCAGTATATGGTTAAGGATCATTTCAGACGTTATAGTACTTTTACCAGCACCACTTTTAGTTCTCATCAAGAGAAAAGATACAAAGTCATCAACAGAATTTGACCAATACTCAAATTTATACTATATATCATCCTTTCTTTAGACTTTACAATGTGTAGCAAAATCTAGTACCATGTCCACACGGTGATAAACTTCATGCTCCTCATCAGTCTGATTTATATTATCAAAGAATACTCAGGTCACTCCCAACTATTCAATGAGTATACATTCTTGGATATGGCAAAAACAAGGAATGACTAGTCATCCTTTTGATATCTGGCCTATTCTTGCATGAGTTATTAAGAGGACACATGATGTTGGTGATTGACAGTCAAGCTATCCAATGCTGTGGAGACAGATCTAATCCTCTCATAATATGATAATGAAAAACTCTATACAGCAAATGGATTATTTTCTAAGTAGCAATGTTTGAGAGTCTCTCCTGGTACCCTGGAATCACTTAGGTTACCTTGCTTCTTCACTTGCTCCAGAAGAAGATCCTTCATGGCAGGCTCTTCTGCAAGGTCCGAGGGAACTTCACCTTCACTATTCACAATACCCACACTGGCTCCATGGTTAATGAAATACCTGCATAGACAAGATCCAGGATCTACATTATCTCAGTCAGTCTAATATTGATTTATACTTGTGCATATCATTTTATATGCAGAGCAAGGCCACTGTTTTGGGGTTTTAAATATGGTCCCAGATAACATGTTCCATTATTAATTTCTAACTCCATTAGCCTTCAATAGTTAGGACTGGAAGCTTCTCTATTTCATGAGAAGCAATAACCAACAAACAGGATTTCTTTCACACTCATATTCCTAACTTCTGCCCTCTCACTCCTGTTGGAGAGCAAGAGATTTTCTAAATACTATAAGGAAGACATGCAGCCATACCTCAGATTCCCAAAAGGATTTATACACTTATAATATTGGCAGTAAGAGCCCTCAGAAGATATGTAAGAAAGTAATTCTCACAAAAACTTTCTCAATGCCACATTAGAGTATATTAAGTAGTGCTGGGTATGAAAACAGAAAAGTAATGAAATAAAATGTGCATGAATCTGCCTAAATTATGCCTCCACAAAACTTTCCCTTCAACCAGCCATCTACATGAAACCTACACTCTAAGAGGAAACTAAATTACTTAAGAAATAAATAGTTAAATTCTAAACAGTTAGATTCTATACTGAAATACAATAGTCAATCCTGAAGAAGAAAGGTCTGATCATTTTAAATCCTAAATGGATCCTTTTTGATTTTCAAAGTGCTTTCACATAAAATTACATAATGTGTCAGGCAATTTTAAGAAGTAGACAATATGGGGAGTACCATCTCCACAGGAAATTGAGGCTCATACATGTTATTTTCCTAAAATCATGGAAGTGGCAAATGACAAAGGTAGTGGCCCCAGCCTCCCATCTTCAGGTCTAGTTCATCTGTTCATGAGATCAAGTTACTTTTGGGCCAGTGAGAATCCCAGAAATGCTGGGAACTCTACCAAATACTCAGAGTATTTAAAGGGGAGAAACAAATACTATTTAAATCAGTTTCAACAAGTCAGTGAGCATTTATTGGTCCCCTACTATGTTTAAGGCACCACATTTTAGATATCATAGATTTTCAAAAGATAATCAAGATATTTCACTATATTCAAAGAGCTGGCAAAAGAGAATCAACAAAGACTATACTGAAATCATGTTTTTGCTTTCTTAGTGACTAGTACCTGGTTAACACAGCCTCAATAAATGTGAATTTCTGGATTAATTGCGTATATATAAAGTAAAAAAGCATTCACAATTCATCTAATTTTCAGCTGTCCCTGTCCTTCCCTCACAGTCTCAGAGGATGAGACTTTTTTTCAATTCAAAGGTTAATTCCCTGTATCTGCTTTCTTCTATCAAGTACCAGTCCTCTGTTCATCAATTACTCCTTCATTTCCACATATTCAATAGCTTCTCTCTTCTGGTTCCTCAACTGCAGGCCAAAGAAACATTCAATTACACCTCCCCCACCCTGAAAAATCAAAATGGAAATAATCTACAGAGTAAGCACTCAGTATATGCTTTTGGGGATGGGGCGCCTGGGTGGTTCAGTCGTTAAATGTCTGCCTTTGGCTGAGGTCATGATCCCAGGGTCCTAGGATCAAGTCCTGCATCAGGCTCCCTGCTCAGCGAAAGCCTGCTTCTCCCTCTCCCACTCTCCCTGCTTGTGTTCCCTCTCTAGCTGTGCCTCTCTGTGTCAAATAAATAAAATCTTAAAAAAAAATGCTTTTTGGATTGAACTGTACCCTACACTCTAATCAAACTGAATTACTTAATGTTCCCCCAAACATCCCACTCACACTCAGCTCTCTTCCACAGCTCAAATAGTTTCCTCCAACTGGATGAAACACCCTCCCTTATCCTTTCCCTTCTAGAAATTCGGTATTTCAATGCCCATTTGAAATGTTTTTGCCTTTATGCAGCCTTTGCTTGTTCTCACCGACTGAATTTTCTGTCTCTTTCCTTTAATTCCACCCTCCCCCCACAGTCCTCCCCAGCAACAATTCTGGACCCTTGCCAAGACACTATTGATGCAACTGTCCAATTAGGCTGAAAGCTAGTTGAGGGCAAGAACTGTATCTTCCTTACTGTTATCATTGCTATGACATTCTGATAGCATCTCTATTACCTCGGCACTACACAAACATTACTTTTGTAATAAATGAAACATCTTAACTACTCTGCTCTGATATCTATTCCATCCCTTACTGGATCAGGCACTGTACAACAGCCCCTGTTTTTCCTCTTTTCTGACATGTTCTTATGCTCATGATCAAAAAGACTCATTTCTAGAAAGCAATCTGGCTCACCATGAATCAGAGATTATGGTTAAGCAAAGCTACCTTTCTAGACCATTTTTAGGAAAAAAAGAAGTAAAAATCTGTTTAGTTTCCCACTTTCACCTGAGAAAGAATAAATATCAATCTATAAAGTAATATTTACTTTATGCCTGAGAATCTTTATAGTTACCCAGAGGCTCAGAAATACCCATTAGCTCAATAAATACGCCCTTAGAAAATAAAGCCCTTCTAGTGTCTTCCTAACTCATGACTGATATAAGATATTTTTACTACTATCTAAAGGAGGAAGAAAGAAAATTTAATGTGTTTAAAAACTCAGAATAAATTAGCATCCCAATAAACTATAAAGTCAAACTAAATGCTGTACCTTTGGGTCTACCTGTTGCTTCTAAGTTAAACACTTATTGGTAATAAAAATATAAAACATCCAGCTAACTAACAATAAGCCTGAACTCAAATTAAAATGAGAAAAATAACAGTCTCTAAACCTCTTTTTAAAAATATATCATACTGAGTTCAAATATGAGACAAAAAGGTAATGGAACATGAAATAGAATGCATTTCTTTCTTTCTTTTTTTATTTTTTATTTTTTGAGATTTTATTTATTTATTTGAGAGCGAGCGAGAGTGAGAGAGAGCATGAGCAGGGTCGGGGGAGCCAGAGGGAGAGGGATAAGCAGACTCCCTGCTGAGCAGTAAGCCTGACACAGGGTTCAATCCCAGGACCCCAGGATCATGACCTGAGCCAAAGGCAAAGGCTTAACCAACTGAGCCACCCAGGTGCCCCTTAGATTCTTCCTAGAAAGCTAGTTTGCCTTTTGTTTGTTTCCACTCCCTTGAAATTTAGAATTCCTATGATTCAGAGCATAAGGGTGTAAAACTTAAGATCTTTAAGATTTAAAAAAAAAAAAGAAAAAGAAAAAATGACCAAGGGCTAATCTTATCTAAAACATTGTTCATAGGACCTAAGGTAAAGCAACCAAAATGAATTACATAAACAGTGGAGTTCTTTTCCATTGTACAGAAAATAATCGCAAATAAGTAAATAATGACAAGGTCAAAACCTGTCTAATAATGATATGCATAACGAAAGATAAATTAAAGAAGGCCATCCCTACCATCACCCCATCTATACAATACAGTTTAGTCTAGATCATCACTCTCCTGGTCAGACTTTGATATGTTTAATGAGTAATAATTTATATGAGGAAATAGTAACTGATTCCTTTCACTCAAGGTAATATTTATTTGGGCAGGAGACTGTTAAATTTTGAACTTATTTCCAAAGGAATCGTGTTCATCCAGAGAGATGAATTAAAGAAATCACTGTAAAAAAGCATTTACAATCATTCTCTGTACTCAGCTTCACAAAAAGAAGGGAAAGAAAGAGACTCCGTGGACAATGCCAACACAAGTGATCCTAATTCCAAGCATGAGCTCTGCTTGTTACCTTCCAATAGAAAAAAAGTGGAATTCTTGAATGTAATGAGATTCAGTAACTTAAAAATCACCAACAAGCTACCTGAACAAATAATATAAAAAATGAGGTGCTAGAATGTTCTATAACTGTTTCTTAAATAAATTTTTTAAAGTAAAAAACAACATCTATGAGGAAGCCACCATAACTCTTAGACATCAGAATGCTGGCATTAGTGGTAAGGCTGAGTAAGAATCAGAGCCTTTCCTGTGAGACTCTGAAAAGAGGGCAGCATAAGGGATGAAGAGATGACTGATTTTTACTAAATTAGAACAGGGAGAAGAACTGAGACTAGAGAAAACTGCATTGTTCGTTTCTGTTGGCTTTGGGACCAGTCCCGTTGTCCACTTTTTAGAACAAGCAGCCCAAACACCAGCACCGCTGCCTAGTGTTTCTCTGGCTCTGACTCTCCCATTGTTTAACTTCTCCCACTGAGCATCCCCGGCTCAAAAGCAAAACTGAGACACAGGCTCTCCCCCAGGAAACCTGGGCAAATCAGATTGTGTGGGAAGCCATTTCCAGGCCTCCACAGAGCTGCCAACAGAATCCTCCCTGCTGTTTGCTGGATAAGAGAAATATAATAGAGCTCTAATTATATGGAAAAGTGCCTTAAAACAAGCATCTGATTTGCAAAGGATCACAGAATATCATGATTTTATTTAGTGAATTTACCTTATCAACCTAAATCTACTCTTATCTAGAATATACTCAACTGTCTCATTTTAAAGATGTTTCAACTGCTAAGCCTCTTTCCTATTAAAAAAAAACAAAACAAAACTTTCAGAGGTGCCTAAGTGGCTCAGCTGGTTCAGTGTCTGACTTCTAGTTTCTGCTCAGGGCATGATCTCAGGGTCATAAGATCAAGCCTCCCCCCTACTCCAAAAGGTGCTGCAACTCAGCAGGGAGTCTGCTTGAGATTCTCTCCCTCTGTCCCTCCTCCAACTCACATGCACACTCACTCTCGCTCTATCTCAAGAATAAATAAATAAATCTTAAAAAAACAACAAACCTTCAAGGGTGCTTGGCTAGCTCAGTTGGTGGAGCATGTGACTCTTGATCTTTGGGTTGTGAGCTTAAACCCCATCTGAATGTAGAGGTTATGTAAAAAGAAATAAACAGAGGTGTCTGGGTGGTTCACTTGGTTAAGCGGCCAGCACCTGATTTCGGCTCAGGTCCTGATCTCAGTGTAGTGAGACTAAGCCCCACGTTGGGCTCCATGCTCAGTATGGAACTTGCTTGAGATTCTCTCTCTCCCTTTGCCTCTGCCTCTGTCCCTCCTCCTATTTGCATGTGTATTCTCTGTCTCATAGTAAGTAAAATCTTTAAAAAATAAATTAATTAAATTTTAAAATAAATAAGTAATATAAAAATAACAATAACCTTCATTCCTTCATTCAACATTTATTTAGTACTTCTTGTATACCAGACATGATGTGGCCAGGATTCTTCTGCCCAAAACCGGGACAACTGGTTGTCATGGAGGTCAGGAGCTACCTATGTGTCTTAATAAACATACCCATTCCACTAATGTGGAGAACACATGCCAAACCCTACCCTTCCTTTGTTCCATGTTTAGGCTCATTCTTCTCTATTAATTGTATGGGTATTGTGATCAGTCTGCAGGAATTCTCCACCTTCATTTGTACTGAGCACTGATTTTTTTTTCTTAAATAAAACAAGTTTACAAAGAAGTCCAGAAAAAAATCTCTAGGCTTGCCCACATATTTGTCAGCTGCTCAAAAATTGACCCAAAGAGTGCAACAGAAGCCACCTCCTAATAGCTCAGCAAATATGAATTACTAGAGAATAGAAACAAACAAAAAATTTCAACTACAAAACTGTGGATTTGGGGCACTTGGTAAGCAGATGACTCCTGGTTTTGGTTCCGGTCATGATCTCATGGGTCATGAGATGGAGCCCTACGTTGGGCTCTGCACTCAGCGGGGAGTCCACCTGACGATTCTCTCCCTTTGTCCCTCCCCTGATTCGTGCTGTCTTTCTTTCTCTCTAAAATAAATAAACAAATCCTTAAAAAAACAAGCAAATTGTGGATTTAGCAGATATATAAAAACACAGTATCAATTATTTCTTAAAAATTATTCAACCTCCCATTATTATAATTTATAATATAAATTATAATTATTTATGAATTCAAGTTTTTAAGAGCAGAAGAGAAATGAAGGCTATTCCTACAAATAATCCAAACCCAAACAGAGACTCACTCTGCTATGTTGAGATAGCCACAGGAAGCTGCTGCATGAAGGGGTGTCCAGCCCTCGTTGTCCTGCTGGTTTACATTGGCCCTGTTCTCCACCAGAAACTTCACCATGTCCAAATTTTCATCAATACAGGCCTGAAAAGAAAAGTCCATTCATTGACTCAACAAGTACTTACTGAGTTCTACTATGTGCCAGACACTGCTCTGGGTATTGACAATATGGCAGTTGTAATAGCATATTAATTTCTATTTCTTGCATGCTGACAAAAGTGTCCAGAGGATGACTTCTAAGCTTTGTGATTTTATGCAAACCCCTGAATTGTCTGGGTGCCTCAATATCTTAGCTGTAGGGATGCCTGGGTGGCTCAGCTGGTTGAGTGTCCAACTCTTGGTTTTGGCTCAGGTCATAGTCTTGGGGTCATGGGATCAAACCCTGCATCAGGCTCCGTGTTCAGCGGGGAATCTGCTGGAGATTCTCTCTCTCCCTCCCTCTCACTCATGGGTGCACATGAACGCACTCTCTAATAAATAAATATTTTTAAAAACTCAGCTGTGAAATAGGTAGAATGACACTTAATTTTATTTATAGTACTATTAGGATTAATTATGAAGTGATTTCCAAAGTACTATAAATGGATGAGCTGTTTCATCATCATAAAATAAAAAAGGACATGCTAGAAACCACTCATTTGCGTATGAATTTCAAAATAAAACAGTCACACAGAATCAAATGCAATTTTCTCGGTAGGAAGCTATAGTTTAAGATTCTAGGGTTGCTGCACAATCCCTACTTTGGTGAGGAAGAATGAGGTGATCATTTCAAACTGAAGAAATGTACTTTCTTTTCATGTATTTTTTGAATGGCTCCAAACAATATGGCAAAGTACATGTGTCTTGTCGTTATGGATGGTTAAGGACCCTCAGCTGTCCATCTCACAGCAACAATTAGGAGAAAGCAGAGGAGCTCTTTGAATAGAAACTTTAGGCCTACTATAAGCCTAAAAGAACCAATAACAAATAGCAATGAGATCTGCAGACCAAAAGGCTGTCTTAACTTATCTATAGAACAAAAAGGAGGAGGTAAAATGTCCACATAGATAAAGGCAGTCATTATCAAGACTTTGATGGTTCTAAAACAGCTGAAATTCAGGACCTAGAAACAAATGAGACCCCCCCTTTTTTTTTTAAAGATTTTATTTATTTACTTGACAGACAGAGATCACAAGTAGGCAGAAAGGCAGGCAGAGAGAAAAAGAGGAGGAAGCAGGCTCCCTGCTCTCTGAGCAGAGAGCCAGATGCGGGGCTTGATCCCAGGACCCTGGGATCATGACCTGAGCCAAAGGCAGAGGCTTTAACCCACTGAGCCACCCAAGTGCCCCGAGACTCCTTAAAAACAAACAAACAAACAAACTTGTCTTTAAATCCCCTCCGTGGGGGTTGAGGGGATGTGTGGTGGGAGTTAAAACTCCAGCTGAGAAGCTATTATCAGATCAAAATGATTTTTCTATAACAATATTAAGACATTATTTGTCCTTTTCACTGTGCTGACATTTACACTAAGGATACAAAAGGTATTATGGGTAAAACTACTGGTGCCTTAATATGAATCAAGGCAGAAGAATCAAAGGATACTAGTACTCACTGTATTCTTCCCTATCACGTGCTCACAGTTTAAAACAAAACAGTTTCATTTAAGAATGACCTTGATGGGGCCACCTGGGTCCCTTAGTTGGTTAAATGTCTGCCTTCGGCTCAGGTCATGATCACAGGGTCCTGGGATTGAGCCCCACTTCAGGCTCCCTGCTCAGTGGGGAGTCTGCTTCTCCCTCTCCCTCTGCCCCTCCCCCCTGCTCATGCTCTCTCTCTGTCTCTCTCACTTTCTCTCTCTATCTCTCTCCCTCAAATACATAAATAAAATACTTTAAAAAAAAGAATAACCTTGGTGAAGCAGTAAAATATTATTAAGTTTATTAAATCTCAATCCTTGGTTATAAGTCTTTAAATATTTGTGTGACATAGGAGGTACACATGAAGCACTTCTGCTGTCTCCAAGAAAAAGCACTTGTGGGATATCTGGGTGCCTCAGTCATTGAGCATTTGCCTTCGGCTCAGTTCATGATCCCAGGACCTGGGATCGAGCCCTGAATCTGGCTCCTTGCTCAGTGGGAAGCTTGCTTCTCCCTCTCTCACTCCCCCTACTTGTGTTCCCCCTCTTCCTGTGTCTCTCTCTGTCAAATAAAAAATAGAATCTTTTAGAAAGAAAGAAAGAAAGAAGTTGTGCATCTATTATGAGATGAAAAAGCCACTTTTTCATGGAATGCTATTTTTACTCAAAAGAACAACTGATGTGCAAATTATGGTTTAAGACTTGAAAATGAACAAGGTGAGCCTGTCACTTCAAAGAAAATAACTAGCATTTATTGCCAGTGATAAAATTTGACCATCCAAAAGAACTTGGAATTTTGGGAAACATAACACTCCCACGAGTTTGACAGCTTCCTAATACTTTTCTGATGAGATCATTCGGACTATTCACAAACATATAAGAAAATGCATTAACATTTGGAAAATCTGCATAGCGCAATGAACCCTTACTTTTCAAGTCCTAATGAAATACATGGTATTAGATAGTCATGCATGGGTAAAAAATTCAGTGGGTTAAGCCTCTGCCTTCGGCTCGGGTCATGATCCCAGGGTCCTAGGATGGAGCCCCGTGTCGGGCTCTCTGCTCAGCGGGGATCCTGCTCCCCCCGCCCCCCGCCTGCCTCTCTGCCTACTTGTGATCTCTGTCTGTTAAATAAATAAATAAAATCTTTTTTTTTTTTTAAAGTGTAAGTCAGACCACTCAATTTTGATGTCACAAAGTAAGAAAAACCCACCGACATGGTTTCAGATTCTGCACTGCAACTAATATTTAAGAAACTCCTACTTGCTGGACTTTTAGTATAATAGTTAAGAAGAGTATCCACAATTGTCTGTACAGGCTATTAAAATACTCTTCTTTCCAAGCTTATCTATCTATGGGGATTAAGTAATACATATTACTCAGAGAACTTAAAGGAACTTAAGTTATCTCCTCCAGAGATAAACCTCACATCAACCCTGCCTAGAAGCAGGGGCATGCATGAACTAAGACTGATTCAATTTGGATGAAAATTTAATTAGGTAACCCTGGTTACAAAAAGCACCTTTGTTCATTTTTCCCAAACCATTTGATATTCTTTTTACAAATACTGGGATCAGCTAACATATCAGCCTACATTTGATTTGATGCAATATAACATATTCCTCTAACCTGACCTTTGGAAGCCAGATGACTCTTAGAGCCAAAATTCATATTGGTCTCTTTTTCAACAAGCAGCTCCAAAAATTACATTTCTTCTACGACGTTCTCTTAGGTTTATCAATTTCTACAAGCATTCCTCATTTACTCTTTACTCCTTTACCACGTAAAATATTTCATAGCTATTATTCTCACAAAATTTCAGATATATTGAATGTCTGCCAGTCTGTGAGCCCCATAAGGTAAGATTTGGCTAACTCATTGCAGAGTACCTTACTAAAAACTGTTAGTAAAGACTTTCAAGTGAAAGGATGGAAGGGAATACTTTTCAAAAAGGCACTAAAGTCTAAGGAGAAGAAAATGCTTTGCTCATGTAATAATAAACTCCTGTATCATGAAGATCAGATGTGCCATCTTAACCTGTGTTAAGCAGCTGGGTCAACTGCTTCCTGCTCAGTTGCAAAATTTCTTTGGCTCAACAGTCTAAAAACTTAGCTCCAATGACCAGGCCACCACCTGGCAGACTTTTGGAAGCCAAGGTTTTCAAGATCATTCTTTGTCCCTTAAAGATGAGAGCAGTCAAATCCCAGAGGGCTTAAAATAAGCCTAGTGAGTCCAGGTATCAAACAGGAGAAAACTTCTCTTTCCGTCGCCCTTACTTCTCTCCCTTCCTTTTCTTAATCTCCTTCACCCTACCACCACTTCAGTTCTCTTCCTTTTCAGTTTTGTGACATTTTTATCTTTGAATCTCAAATTCTTGTACAGTATTTTTAGTATTTTTAGACATCGTGAGGATGTTTGAGAAGACAACAAAAAGCTAGCCTAATCTGCAATGTACTTTGGCAGATCATCAGTCTCCAAAGAATCATCTCAGAGAAAATAAAGTAGGTCAACAGTTAAATTAGTCCCCATGCCCTTCACAAAGTGAAGAACATTATATTGTTAAAAACATTATATTGTTAAAAACATCAGCTTTGAAGTAGACAGACCCGGGGTTGCATACCAGCTCTGCCAATATGTGTAACCTGGAGTGAAGTATGTAACCTGAGGATCAGTGTACTCATCTTTTTTTTTTTTTTTAAAGATTTTATTTATGTATTTGAGAGAGAGAGCATAAGCCAGGGGGAGAGGCAGAAGCAGACTCCCCACTGAGCAGGGAGCCCAATGCAGCGCTTGATCCCAGGACCCTGGAATCTTGAGCTGAGCTGAAGGCAGATGCTTAACCGACTGAGCCACCCAGGGGCCCTCACTGTCCCCAACTATAGCATGAGAATACCACCTACCTCATAGGATTCTGTGAGGATTCAAGGAGCTAAACCCTGGCATTGTTGTTTTTAAGCCACCAGTTTAACAAATAGCAAGCAACTTCCCCAGGAAAAAGCACAAAATGTACTAAGTCTTCACCCACCACTGCTCTCCCCCATCTCCTGGATCTTATGGGAGGAAGGCAGTTTGGTTTAAAAAATGTTTTTGAACCAACAAGATTTTAGAGCTTGTTTATTAAGTCTGATTTCAAAAAATTCCTTCTCTAGTGTCCCGGATTCTGCCCATTAGGTTTAGGAATCTAAACCTGAATTTAGGTTCCTAAATGCAGGAGCTGTGTGAATAAATAGTGTGTATCATTGTTCAATTGAAAGAGAATCATCCTCTGATACAATCAACAGAGTTGTGCTCATAAAATATCTTGGAATGACCATTCTCCATTCTTTTTGTTTCCGTCTCCAGAAGAAGGAATATGACTAAAGCTATGAAGGAGAGACAAATAGTCACTGAAAACCTTCTCAAGTGAATAATGACTAAATTTAGATGCCCTTCTGCCCACTCCATCTGCAGCTCATGCTGCTGACTCATTCACGACGAAGCATGGTGGATGAGCAGATTTGTCCGTCTATCAAACCTTGTCCAGGGGCAGGGACCCCAACATGATGTCCTCTACATGGCGCCATAATGAACCTTTCAGATAGATGAGTCTTTCCTTTCCTTGAATAAGCAAAGGATGGTAAAGACGTTTCTGATGTTACTTATGACATCAGTGGGAATATTCTTTGCCATTTAACCTTATTCCTTCTGCGGTGGCTTATATGTCATTTCCTTCTGTTTTTCATTCCCAAGGACACACAGAACATTACTAAAATAACAAGTAGTCCTAAGCTCCTTAACAAAAGGAGATATTATTTAGTTATTGGTCCAGAGAAATATTAGAAAAATTGCCAGGTAATAATTTAAAGCTTCCTAAAATCAGCATGTCACATTTCCTTGGCAGTGATAAGTTATCTCCAAGGAAAAACACTTGATTTTACCAATAAAATGATAAAAGAGCACTATGATCTCTCTGCTGTACCTAATACTGCTCTCTCTATATCAAAGACAAAAGTGGCTGATGGCTGATCAGTGCCAGAGTTAAATCTGGGAGTGCAGAGAAAGCCTTACAAAACAAAGCCTCCTCCATTCCCAAAATAGCCTGCAACTGTCGCCACCACCAAGTGCCGCTGGCTCCAAGAGCTGACCTTGCTCTCGTGTCTCAGAATACTGCTAAAACTACCTGCCTTCGCCCCAGAACAACTCTCTTCCTCACAAAACCCAGCTCCAGATGCCAGGCCAGATGACACTTAGAAGCTGGGCTTTATGCAGCATACTACCTGTGTGTTTGGACTTTTCAGCTCACACTTGCTTGATTTCAACAAATCATGCTGACAAACATGTTGGGAGATGATGACATTTGTAATATATCCCCATTCCATCCATTTCACTATTTTGTCCTTCAGCCTCCCAAAATTTATATAATTCAATAATAATAATAATAATTTACATATAGGGTATATAATTCAAAATTTATATAACCCCCCCAAATTATATAATTTCAACTTTATGCCGGAAACTCTAAATGCTTGGAGATAAGACAAAGAGCATAATTTCTTTCACACAAACATTAATCGGGAAAGCAGTGCATTTCTGAATCACCTATATGAATATCTCAGGTCATTCCTACCAAAGCTAGAATATAAATTCCACAAGGGCTACTTGTCCACTGATATATCCCAAACACCCAGAGCAGTACTTGGCACAGAAGAGGCCCTCTTTAGATATTTGTTAAGTAGAAGAATAAATACCCAAATGCATAGAAAGTCACATTTTCTGTTCATTCAGCTGATTCTCAGGTATCTAGAATCACCCAAAGACTTCTCTCTGGCTCCCCAAGATGATTCCATCAAAATCATACAGCATATCCATGCATGGATTAGGGCCAGGTCAAGGGTGTTGTACATTGCTGCCTACCACACATTTTGTACTGTCCATGTGTCTCCTTTTCAATGGTGCAGTGTGTTGAATGGTGGCCCCCCAAAAGACATGTCCGTGTCCTACTCCCTGAAACCTGTGAATGTACCTTATCTGGAAGAGGGGTCTCTGTATATATAATAAGGCTGTTGAGATGACAAGATCATCTTGAATTATCAAAGTGGGCCCTGACTCCAATGACAAGTGTTATTATAAGAGATAGACAGGGGGTGCCTGGGTGCTATTGCCGGTTAAGTGTCTGACTCTTGGTCTTGGCTTAGGTTGTGATCTCAGGTTGTGGTACTGAGCCCCACATGGAGTGTGCTCAAGGATTCTCTCCCTTTCCCTCTGCCCCTCCCCCTGCTCGCTCTCTCTCTCTCTCTCTCTCTCTCTCACACACACACACACACTCTCTCTCTCTCTCTCTCTCTCTCTCTCAAAACAAATAAATCTTTAAAAGAGAGAGAAAGAGAGAGGGGCAAGGGGAGATTTGAAACAGACCAAAGAGGAGGAGGCAATGTGACCCCAGAGGCAAAGACTAAGCTGATACAGCCACAAGCCAAGGCATGCTGACAGTCACCAGAAGCTCAAGAGGCAAAGAACAAACATTCCCCTGCAGCCTACAGAAGGAGTGCGGCCTTATCAACACCTGGGCTTCAGGCTTCTAGCCTTCAGGTAATACAACATAGCCTGTGCAATAATAAATTTCTGTTGTTTTAAGCCACCATGTTTCTGGTAATTTGTTATTGAACCAATAGAAAACGCAGCTGGCAGAAAACAGGAAACCAGACCCTGAAGAGTCTGCCACATCCTTATTCCTTGGTATTCATGAAAATCACAGCAGTAGTCATCCTTTCTTTGCCAGATCTAAAATGGTCAAAACATTAATTATACCACTTTTTTAAAGACGACTACATTTAACAGAAAATTTTCGGAGGCTTTTTTTTCTAGTCGTTAGCCCTTATAGCAAATGCCTTGAAAGACCTGCCCATGGTTCTCCCACTAGGTATTTTGCTGGAAGTACTCTGGCTGAGGACTGAAACTGAAACTAGGGTGGCAGGACTGATTGAGGAGTTTGCTGTGAAACCCAACATTTCAAAGCTCAAAGTCCCCCTGCTTGAATGAGGTAACCTCAGTACAGAACAAGAATGTATGCCAGCAAATTAAATGTGATAAAGGAATCAGTAAATCTGGAAATCTTCACCATCAGCAGATTATCACTACAAGTAGGCTTTAACATATTGGTAGTTAAGATTGACTGATCCCGGGGCACCGGGGTGGCTCAGTGGGTTGAGCCTCTGCCTTCGGCTTAGGTCATGATCTCAGGGTCCTGGGATCGAGCCCCGCATCGGGCTCTCTGCTCAGCAGGGAGCCTGCTTCCTCCTCTCTCTCTGCCTGCCTCTCTGCCTACTTGTGATCTCTCTCTCTGTCAAATAAATGAATAAAATCTTTAAAAAAAAAAAAAGATTGACTGATCCCACGTTTGAGTCACTCCTTCCAAGTACCTGTCTCCCTATTCCAATCATGATATAGTAGAACTACTACTCAAGTGAAAATCATAATAGCATTCTGTTCCAACATGACAGGTGACTCCAGCAACTGTCAGCTCTGGGTGAAAGACTCACAATCCCACTGGCATAGACAGTTTGGCTCCCAGATGGTGAGAACTATATCTGATTATGTACTCAGTGATCAGACAGGCTCTGGACACTGATTTGTTGTAGCCCTTCAGGAGAGATAGCCAAGAGATACAGCAGAAGCAAAGAATTTTCCATGGAGTGTTACACTGACTAAGATTTTATTCTCAGTAAACTGGCATATAAACTGCAAGATTGTAAACGTTTATAATTTGGGACCAGAAAACACTTTCCTTCAGTTAAGAGCAAGTATCAGACTAAGGGTTGACAATATTTAGATATAAAAAATGTGTTCATTCTGGATTCTATTAAGGCCTCCTTTAAATGCCCCAAGCCCAAACCCTTTAAATAATGTTTCCTTCAGTCTTCTCCATTCCCCATGCATTTATCCACTTAAATGAAGAAAAGCCCATTAAATTGTCTTACAGGTATTACTTTGGCAACTTTTGTGCCATACAAGGCTATACACATTTGACCTGCCTGTTGTTGGATCCAGGCAGCTTTTTAGAAAGTTGAGAAGAAGAAAGAATAAAGGGCCCATCTTTTTAAAGCTCATGGTTATTCTTCAAACAGAACTTTTACAGTTCCAGTGTCCAAATCTCTGTGTCACGATTCACTGATAATCCTGACTTTGAGGACCAATACATGAGGCCCTAGTAATAATGTAAAAATCCCAAGTATGAATTCCTCTCAGGTCAGAAGACTGTACCCAGCTGAGTTCCTCGGACACTTGTGTAGAAATAAGAAAGCCCTTCTTGAAGTTATTTTCTTACAAACTCTGCACATAAGAGCTGAAGCACACTAATGGGATGATTCATCTTTACAGACTTGAGCAAAAGAGCAGATTCATCTTTACACACTTGGAAAAAGTGTGTTACAACAAAGATGCAAACGAAGGAAAGAACACGGTAGCTAGCAAAATAAGCACTAGGATTTTTCATGTTACACATGGAGAAACTAGTCCCGAGAAAGTTAAATGACTTACTTAAGGTCACAGATGCAGTTCACCCAAATGTTTCTACCTACCAATTTAGAGGTATCCAAAATAGAGTTCATGGGCCAGTCTCCAGATACCACTTGGCTCATGGAACATTTTTAATACCTGATACTATCTTCCTAAAAATAACTTTGCTTTAGGATATATAGGGTAAACTGATATTAGTCAACTCTCTAATAATTTCATATGAGGAATGTGGCCAATTGGTTGATTTGAGTTGGTCACTCCTGGCTAGACTACATGCAAAACACTAAAGTGCTTTGGTTACCACTCTGTTTATTAGCATGAGTCTGGATTGGAAACCTCCCTCATATCTTGGCTACCTGTCTTAACCACAGCCCCCCAAAGGTCTACTCTGCTGCCAACTTGGCATGTAGAGTAAATTGCTGTCCCAGGGAGAGGGATTTTTCTATTTAACTCCAGATCACTCCGTGCCCATAAACAAGTGTTTCATAAGCCGCAAGAGTACGGCCTGAAAGCTATGGCATGGGCAAAGATCCATGGCTGTCAAGTAAGCCTTGTGAAAAGAAGGAAGGCAATTCTGGGATCTGAGTTGGGTAAGGAGTAAAAGCCACAAAAAATTACAGGAAGACCGAATTCTCAGAAAGTATAAATCAGTACAGCAAATTTTATCCCTAAAAGGAGATATTAAAACAAGAGATTACTCTTTTCCCAGCACATTTTCATCAAGAGTTTTACACAGGCAAAGCTAGTCATATGTTAGACCATACCACTTACTGCATGTCTCCCCACATGTAGGGTCCTCTGTGGTAGAGAATACTAAAGAAAGCACCCCCATTCAGAACAGTGTACTAGTTAAGAGTACAGACTATGGAATAAGACTTTGTGGGTTCAAATCCCAGGTCTACTAAACTTTGTGTTCTTAAAACAAGTTATTCTGTATGTCCCAGTTTCCTCACCTATAAAATTATCCCACCTATTATGGTACCTACTTCATGGGGTTACAAATAAGCTAGTGTACATAAAAATACTTAATGTCCAGCATATAGTTAAATGCCATGTGTTGACTGCTGCTAGTGTTATTATTACTACTACTGCTTCCCCCTCCCTCATCTCTAAGAGTTAGCAAGAACACTCCTTTCCACACCAGAAAGGGCAAAAATATACATATACTTAAACATAAATATAGCATAAACTCTCTGTAAGTTCTAGTAGATGCCAACAGACCACAGTCAGGTTCTATGAACAAGAGAAGGAAGCAAATTAGAAGGAACAAAGGAAAGGGAAGACAATAAGCCAGGAGTTGAAGAATGACTTTCCTTCAGCTGGCAAAGGAAGTTCAGGGGCTGCATGCTGGGTTTTGCCATAACCAAAACTCATTTGAGTCCCTGGCTACAGAGGGGTCCATCAAGTCTATTGTTAGAACAGGCAGAAAATCTGAGAACACAGACTTAAGTTCCGGATCTGACACTGACTCACATTACCAAAGAACAGGTTAAGAATTTATCTTAGTAATACATTCCTTGACTGTAAAGTGCCTTTCCATTTATTCATGTAGCAAACATTTACTGAGGCCCATACTCTGCCAGACATGATCTTAAAGGGGAGATGCAGGAATCAAAAATGAGTAAGACTTTACTGTTTAGTGGTAGAAAGAGATATGCAAATGACACACACAACAGAAATCATACTCTAATATAAAATGAGTGATATGTATAAAGTATTATAATACAGAGTAAGAAGTCACTAACTTTGTCTGGGGGTAACAGGGAACACTTCGCAGAATGGATATTATTCTCCTGAGTTATAAAGAAGGAGTTAGCCAGTTTAAAAAGCAGGGATGAAAATAGAAATAAAAATAAAAATTAAAAAAATGAAATGCAGGGATGAAGAACATCAGAGGCAAAGAGAACGATAATACAAAGGTGTGGAGAAAAGAAAAAAAAAGAAAGTCTTTTGGAATGGTGAGAAGTTTGGCATGTTTGTACTCAGATGGTGGGGGCACACATGAAAATCTGAATGGGGATTCATTTGCCATACTGAAGAATCTGAATTTCACCCTACAGGTTAATGGGAAATGGAAGGAAAAGAGGCTGGTAGGATAGGTTGGCAGCAATAAAGGTCCATGTATCTCATGATAAAGAGTTTAACCTTTATCCTGAAGGCAACAGGGAGGTACTGTCTTTTAAGCCAGGGAGTGATATTACCAGAATTGTATCTTAAGAATGGTAACTGTAGTGGGAATATGAAGATTGAACTGCTGCCAGGAAAAATTTACAACAGAGAGACAACCACTGAGAAATAAATCAAGACAAGAGAGGACAAGGTCTTGAAGTAAGATACTGGCAGTGAAGACATGGAGGGGGAAGGATTTGAGAAGCATCCCCAGGCCAGAACGGACAGCACAGCTGATCAGAATGCCCATGGTGAAAAAGGCTAACACAGAGACTCTTAAGAGCTTAGGACCCTGGGTAGACTGGGACACCATGTAGCCAGAACAGGGAATATAAGGAAGTCTTAGAAGTCTTTTCTATTGCTGATTCCCACCTAGTGCTAATTTCTGTTAAAGCCTAAGTGAATTATATCCAGGAACCACCTCTGAGCAGTAAACTAGCATGTACTACTCACTGCCCTTTCCCTATTAAATAATCCTAAAGTGAGCCCAGGGAAATCGATGCCAACCAGCCCAATCTCACAGCTGTTCCCAGCCCCACAGCAAAGCCCTGGTTGGGTCAGTGTCATGAATACGGAGGCCTGGCCCTGGCAAAGCATTATTGTACAACAGCCCACAGAACAGGGGAACTGAGGTTATGGCAGAAGGTCTTCACTACTGCTGAGATCTCTTCAAAGTCACATGTTAGTGGTAACAATGGTGACTTTATAACTCAAATGGACACCTCCAATTTTTCCTCTAAAATTAAAATCTTTGGGGCAGAAAAATGTTGGTATATTAAAAGCATTTTGTTTGGCCATGTGACATTTTAAAAATAAAGATTTTTTGCATTAAAAAATTCTACACCTGAGATTTTTAAAAAATTAGAATATCTGGCAATGCAAAGGAACAATTAGTCCGAGTTGAATGGCAGCTGCCTTCTTTAGGCAGAGAATGATACCTGGTGGCCCACGCCCCACCATTCTCTACTGTCTTATACTTAGCCTATTTTATTAAGTTACACTACCTGCCTATCCTTTTTAGACATTTCCTCCAAATATTTTATTATGAAAATGTTCAAACATAGAAAAGTTTAAAGAATTTCACAGTGAATATCCATTTACCTTCACATGACCTGTAGTCCACCATTAATACTGTGCTGCACTTACTCTATCACATGCCCATCCCTTCACTCACTCATCTCATTTCAGACATTCATAATAATTTCCCCAAACATGTCACATGCACATTTTTAGCAAAAGTTCAGGGGCGCCTGGGTGGCTCAGTGGTTTAAGCCTCTGCCTTCGGCTCGGGTCATAATCTCGGGGTCCTGGGATAGAGCCCTGCATGGAGCTCTCTGCTCAGCGGGGAGCCTGCTTCCCGCTCCCCCACCCCGCCTGACTCTCTACTTACTTGTGATCTCGGTCAAATAAATAAATAAAATCTTTTTTTTTTAATTTCCATCCATCCATTTGACAGATAGAGATCACAGGTAGGCAGAGAGGCAGGCAGAGAGAGAGGAGGAAGCAGGCTCCCTGCTGAGCAGAGAGCCCGACTCGGGGCTCGATCCCAGGTCCCGGGATCATGACCTGAGCCAAAGGCAGAGGCTTCAACCCACTGAGCCACCCAAACGCCCCAATAAATAAAATCTTAAAAAAAAAGAATTCAAAACTTGTTTAGAGTATTATTTTTCTTTTGAAGTTAAATTTACATATAGTGAAAAGCACAGATCATCAGTACACATTTAGTGAGTTTTGACAAATGTATATACACTTGTAATCCATCACTTTAGGCATTTCAGCATCCCTGAGGTGTCTGACCCCTGGGACAGAGAAATGTTTTCCTACATTACTCTGACCTCAGCACTGTCAGTGGCTAAGAAAAGGCTGACTATCAATGGAAATGTAGTTGACCTCTCTTAAGGTACCATCTTGTTTCTTTTTTTTTTTTTTTAAAGATCCAGGTTGCTCCCTATTTTCTCTGCCTTTTGTCCTTGGGAAGGATTTTAATCTCCACCGTGCCCGTGTTTTCTTTCTTTCTTTCTTTTTCTTTTTTAAGATTTTATTTATTTATTTGACGGACAGAGATCACAAGTAGGCAGAGAAGCAGGCAGAGAGAGAGGAGGAAGCAGCCTCTCCGCTGAGCAGAGAGCCCGATACGGGGCTTGATCCCAGGACCCTGAGATCATGACCTGGGCCAAAGGCAGAGGCTTTAACCCACTGAGCCACCCAGGCGCCCCCCATCTTGTTTCTGATGGGCCTTAACAGACCAAATCTGGGTATAGTCAATTTTGCTAATAATACAAATTTACCACTTGGGCTGAAAGAGCAGACCGTAGTGAAAAAGCAGATGCTTTTTCCTGAAAGCATCAAGCTTAATAATATAAGACATGTGGCTTATAGTTCAATCCTCAGACTGCTATGTCCTAGAGGTAGGAGAGTGCAATGAATAATAAAAAAACAACAGATAACACAAACACCCCTTGCAGTCACATATAAGAGTTAGACTTCACTCTCCCTGACTAGCTTGGTGGTGTGCCCAGATAACCAGAAAAATTCCTTTACTTAAGAGGCAGCATTCCTGGGGCACCTGGGTGGCTCAGTGGGTTAAAGCCTCTGCCTTCAGCTCAGGTCAGGATCCCAGGGTCCTGGGATCGAGCCCTGCATTGGGCTTTCTGCTCAGCAGGGAGCCTGCTTCCTCCTCTCTCTCTCTCTCTCTCTCTCTGCCTGCTTCTCAGCCTACTTGTGATCTCTGTCTGTCAAATAAATAAATAAAATCTTAAAAAAAAAAAAAGAGGCAGCATTCCTAAGCTCAGAAAAGATCAGGAATAGCAAAAAAGTAGAAATCTCACACTCCAAAGGCAGAATAATGGACAAGGGAAAACCTAAAAAAAAAAAAAGATTCAAAATTTACTGTTAAATCAAAGACTTTCCACATAGCCTACCAATGCAATGGCATCCTTCATGGAAATGAAAATGAGAAATGCCCCGTCTCCTTTGACCGTAAGTGCTTAGTTATCTGAAATCAGATACAAGCCTCCTGAGCACTTCACTGGTAGTGTGCTCCCAATAGGTCGAACCTTGCCAAGACGGAGAATCTCAGACACTGTTGCAGAGGTGCTGAAGGTTAAGGAAGAGTGTTGTTACCTTGCTCTTTCAATCTATCCCAACTGTCTGATTTATGGAGTGGCCCTGAGCCCAAGCTCTGAGCAATTGTGTATCTAAGACAGAGGTAGAGGGCAAATTTTAGAACAGAGTGCAGGATATTTCAAGACACTGTGTAGGAAAAAGAGTACAACTTCAATGTCACAGCCCATCCCAATCTTCCCACAATTAAGTTTCCTAGCTGTAAGATAGAAAGCACCAAACTTAACCTTCCTTTCATTTCAGGGCTGATGTGAGGACACATAAGATAAAAAATATGAAAACAGATTTTTAAAAAGATAAGTAGTGGAGCACCTGGGTGGCTCAAGGGGTTAAAGCCTCTGCCTTCCGCTCAGGTCATGATCCCAGAGTCCTGGGATCGAGCCCCGAATCGGGCTCTCTGCTTAGCAGGGAGCCTGCTTCCCCCTCTCTCTCTGCCTGCCTGTCTGCTTACCTGTATCTCTGTCTGTCAAATAAATAAAATCTTAAAAAAAAAAAAAAGATAAGTAGTACATGAAGCCAACTATTGCTATTAACACGCACTCTTGTGTTATTTTAACAGACAAAATACACGATGAGGCAATCTAGTGAATTGTTTTAGAGCAAGGGTCAGCAAACTTTCCCTGTAAAGAGTCCGACCATAAGTATTTTAGGCTTTGCAAATCATATAGTCTCTTGCAGATCCTCAACTCTGCCAAATGCAGTGTGAAAACAGCTATCACAATTCTAAACCAATGAGTGTAGCTGTGTTTCAAGAAAATTTTATGGATACTGAAATTTTAATTGCATATATGTCTCACATGTCACAAAATATTATTCTTCTTTTGCTTTTTGCAACTAATTAAAAATTCAAAAACCATTTTTAGCTTGTAGGCTGTACAAAACCAGGCAGTGCGCTGTATCTTGCCTGTGGGCTATAGTTTGCTGACACCCAATTTAGAGCACTGGCCAAAAAATGTGAGTTCAAATGCTAGCTGTGAAACTGAATGGCTATAAGACCATAGGTAAGTTACTTAATTTCTCTCTGCCTCAGTTACCCCATCTTTAAAATGGGAATAACAATTAATAGTTTTCTTAGAGTGTCTTGTAAGGACTACATTACTTACTATGTGTACATGTTAAGTATGTGACTGGCACAATGTGACTGCTCATACATATTGCTACTAGCTGTCACAGACCATTCCCGTAACAATTCTCCAAATGTACCACACTTTAATATGCCTCTGAACATTTATATATGCCATCTCCTAAGCCTAGAATATACTTCTCTGCTTGGAGCTTCTCTGTCGTCTCAAAGACTTAGTTGACTTAGACTAAAAGCTTGCCTTGACTGTCCTTCCCACCCTAGCAGAGTCAGTCACCACCACCTGTGTTCCTGAGGGCCTATTATAGTACACTGCATTCTACTGTACTTATCTTTGTCAACTTACCAACCAGACTATGAACTCTTTCTATGCAGACTATGAATTACTAATTGTATCCCTAGGGCCCAGAATTGTGCTAAACAAAGAGAAAGCATTCAATATTTATTTGCTTAATGGTATTATTAACAATACAGAACAGAACCTAACATATTAATTGTAACTAGGATATAAATCTCCTAGTTATATGACAAACCTATGACTATAACTAAGTATGAAAATAATTTCAAATATCCTATTTTTAGCATAATCAATCAGGTTACTATCATTCCTGTGGATACCCAGTGAGCAACCAGTTCGTCCTGGCACCATTAGCTGGTAGCAGACATCTCAGAATCCACACAAAGAAAATCACAATACTAGCTTTTAGTGATACAAAAATCCTTCTCCCACCTCAATGAATACAAAATAATCTGTGTTGGGTAGTGGGTGAAGGAGGGAACTAAACAGGGAAATTTGAAATTTCCACCAACATAACACTGCACATGGTAAGAAGTATGAATAGGAGCCCTTTTCTGATCCTGCCCTTAAATTCTGAAGGAAATAGTCAATGATCAAAAGGCTTCACCAAGGCCACTGAAAGAGGTATGTTTTCTCAGCTGGTTAGGATCCTCACTGAAACAGAGTTACTTGGGCAACCCAAGGCACCACCCTTCCCACTCTCAGCATGCCAGGGGTGTTCTGGCTCTCTGTTTAGACCTCTGCCAGGCAAGCTATGATCCTGTGCCCAGTTGGTTCTGTGCCAGACACAACATTCCCTCTGACAGAAGACTCCTTGTGTCTGGTAATATTGGGCTAACCAGTATACCTGGCACACAACCTCTTAAAAATCAAAGCTATTTTGGAAGAACAGGTCAGAAGGGGAAGGGACTTCAAAGTAACGAGTGAATGTTTCCTGAAAGGTAGTTTAATGTCATTAGAATCAGTCAAATGCTATAACAACCATGAAGAGGGTCCAGTGAGGACTGAGAACACAACCTACCAAGTGACACTAACATGACATCACATGAATTAGAAACTTCATTATCTACTTTGTCACATTTGTAAAATCTCAGCTGGTTGCTGTGGAAACGACATCATAATTGGTCTTCCCTTAGGTTTCTGTTTTTGCTTTTTGGGATGGGGTGTGTGTGTGTGTGTGTGTGCGCGTGTGTGTGTGTGTGTTGCACTGGCTGAGAAGTCTCAGTTTCTCCAGAAGTCTCTTTCCCTCTTCTAGGTCATGAGATCACACACTATGACAATCTGCCGAATTTAAGGAACAGAAAATTCAACATAGAAATGATATTTGTATTAGGGAGATGTTGAATTTTTGTCCTTATGATTGTAGTTATTCTATTACTATCATCCTCATCCTCACAATTATCATTTCCTTCAGTGCCTAGAAATGGCTTCATGTATAGCATCTGAACACTGCTGAATCTGGACACTCTCATGATTGCTAATTCATTACATAATTCTAGATACATCATGTCAACAACTTTTTTATTCCAATACTATAATAAAGCTGAGCAGTAGGATTAAGTTTCATTTTATTTTAGTGTCAGATTAATTTCAATGAAATAATAAAATATAAGTAAATTATAATGCCATTCTTTCTTCCATACTCAAATTTTAAATATATACCCATGGGTCTTCCCTAGAGTTCTCCAAGGAAGGGAAAGATTGTGAAAAATGATAATAATCCCGATAGCACCCAATGTTTTTTGAGGACTATTTGAAGCTGGGCAAGTGAACAAGATATGGAAAGAGAGTTGCATGAGAAGACCTAGCACCAAGATCTGAAAATTTTTAACACTTAAAAACCATGTAGGGAAGGATGTGCAAACAAGGAAGGTGCAACAAGAGAAGAAGGGGGAAGGGCAAGAAAATTTTATCATGAAAGTCTTAGGATAAAAAGGTGAAAAAGAAGGAGAGAGTAGTTTATGTTGCTGAGCGTCAAGTAAGATGAAGAATGGAAATGTCAGAGTTAGCAATCTGAAGGTCACTGATGATCTTAACAAGAAGTGTTTGAATGCAGCAATGAGACCAAATTCAGACAGGAAGGGAATAAAGGGTGAGGGGAAAGGAAAGCATGGGTAAGTCTTGAAAAATACCGTTAAGAAAGGGAGGAAAAAGGCAGGGTGATAACTAGAGGCCAAGGTGGCATCCCGGGGATTTTGTTATTCTAAGATGGAAGAGATCTGAGCATGTTTAATGACACGTGGTAGAGTCCAAAGAAACAGAAAAGCTTGCAGAGAGAAACTGAACGGTGTTTGGTTGGAGAAGGGTTCCAAAACAAAGATGGAATGTTTAGCATTAGATGGGAAGAACACCCCTGCCACTGCACCAGGAGGGAAGGAAAAAAGAGTGTTTCCAACTAAGGCAGAGTGGTTTATAGGTGAAAACCTTAAAGAAATTCTAATTTCTCTGTTTTCTATCTTATCTGTGAAGTAGTAATAATAATCATACTAATGAAAGTGGTCGTAGGAATAATAATAGTGTTTATTATATGGAATATTAATATTTAATAAAGACATTAATTATATAATTGACAGACTATTTATATTTATAGAATTATTAGAATGGTGGTTATTATGATTAACAAATATAATAATAATATTAACCAGCTAATAATGTTGAGTACTATGGGTTAAGCACTGTCTTATATACTAATTTAATCCTCCTAGCAAACTTCTAAGAAGGTTTCACTTTTAAAAGGATGGGGCACCTAGGTGGCTCAGTCAGTTAGGCTCAGGTCTGTCTGTCTTTGGCTCAGGTCATGATCCCAGGGTCCTGGGATCAAGCCCTGCATCAATCCACTCCCTCTACTTGTGCTCTCTCTCTCTCTGTCAAATAAATAAAATCTTTTTAAAAAATAAATAAACGAAAGGTTAGGTAGCTTGTTCCAGGTCCCATGGCTAAAAACTAAGCCAGCATTCAAACCCAATCAGTCTGGCTCCAGACCTACACTATGAACTACTTTATTATACCAACTCTCAATTTAGACCCTGAGGGTCACTAGATTTTTAATAAGTCTCATGTTAAATAAACAGCTTTTTTTGGTGCAGTGATGGAGACAAAAACCAGATCAGAGATTCTGTGGAGTGGTAGGAGGTAATATCATCTGCTGACAAACAGGAGGAAATAGGATGGTCAGAAGAGTGGAGAGGGTAAAGAAGTGGAGAATGATCTTTTCGGGGAAAGAAGTAGTGAGTTGAGATATAATGGAGTTTCCAGACAATGGGAAGATCTATTTGAATTTGGTGACCATAAATTTGGTAAAAAATTTTGCGATTTTTTGAGTCACTTAGGTGTAACCACAGAGAAATCAGAATTGGATTCATCAAGGGTTGGGACTCTGTCGGATAAGTTAAAAAATTTCAGAGAGATAAAGAAGCTTAGGGGTTTAATTTAGTAATAAGGAAAGTGTGCACACAGAATCTAAGCAAGATAATAAGGCAGAGGGTGCTTGGGTGATGCAGTGAGTTGAGCGTCAGACTCTTGATTGTGGCTCAGGTCATGATCTCAGGGTAATAGGACTGAGCCCAGGTGGGCTCCCTGCTCAGCATGGAGCCTGGCTGAGAGTCTCTCTCTGTGCATTCCTCCACATCCTGCCCATGCTCTCGCACTCGATTGCTCTCTCTCTCTCTCTCTAAAATAAATAAACAAAGGGTACCTGGGTGGCTCAGTCCGTTAAACATCTGACTCTTGGTTTCGGCTCAGGTCATGAGATCCAGCCCCTTATCAGGCTCTGTGCTCAGCATGGAGTCTGCTTGAGACTCTTTCTCTCCTGCCCAGCCCCCTGCTCGTGCTCTCTCTAAATAAATAAGTAGAAATAATTAAAAATCTAAAAATATATCTTAATAAAAAAGATAGTAAGGGAAGCTGATAAATTAGGAAGAAAGGGAGAAGAACTAGAGGTCCCAATAAGAATTTGGTTATAATGGGAGTGACTGAACTAAGAATTACATGTTACTTTCAAAAAGGTAGAAGCAGCTCTAGATGAAAACTATGATAGATGTAACTGTGGAAGTGGGTGGCAGAGCAAGATGGAGGGATGAGTCACCCAAAAGGAAGAAGCTAAGAAACTAAGAGGCCAAAGCACTGGATGCTCCGATAGTAATGAGACCAGGGAGGTTGTGAGTTGTTTTTGAAGAATAAGAAAGAAGGTGGCCTAGCCAAGTGGCATGCAAATCAAAGAAGCAGAAGGTATTTTATTTTTATAAGCGGGTATGGAAAGCAATGCTCAAGAAGTGATAATGGTGAACAACATGGATATTAATCCTACTTCATGACACTGAGTTACATGAGATGTATGAGAATAAAACCACTCAAGAGGGCTTAAGTCTATGATTGTATCTGAACTAATGTTCTGGGGTTCCTAGCTGCCCCCCCTCCCAAGGCTCTACCCACTACCAGGTTATACTATAGTTTTTTCCTTCAAAATGATTTAAGTAATTTTTTTTAAGTACCACAAGAGTATATTTTTATTGTAAGATTTAAAAAATTGAAAAGTAGCTATATACAGTTTGGTATATATCCTTCTAAAATGTTTTCAAAACTCAGACACTTTATCACATATTTTTATGTATTACTTAGAATTTTTAAAAGTATAGAGACATATTATATGTATTATCTGTGCACTTTTCTTTCTTTCTTTTTTTAAAGCTTCTTTTTTTTTTTTAAGATTTTATTTATTTAACAGAGATCACAAGTAGGCAGAGAGGCAGGCAGAGAGAGAGAGAGGAGGAAGCAAGCTCCCTGCCGAGCAGAGAGCCCGATGCGGGGCTCGTTCCCAGGACCCTGGGATCATGACCTGAGCTGAAGGCAGAGGCTTTAACCCACTGAGCCACCCAGGTGTCCCAGCATTTTTCTTTCTATTCACAAATTTTTATAGACTTTCCATGTCAGTGGAGGTCTATGAAGTTTACCTTTTGTTCATAACTGTAAAAGATTTCCATACTATGGACATATAATTTATTTAACCATTCATTCTCTTGTTTATATAAACTTAGAGGTTTTCTTTCTAATTTTTTATTAATATAAACAATGAATTAAAGAATATTTCTGGGGGCACCTAGGTGGTTCAGTTGGTTAAGCATCTGCCTTTGGCTCAGGTCATGATCCCAGGGTTCTGGGATCAAACCTGCATCAGGTTCCCTGCTCAGCAGGGAGCCTGCTTCTCCCTCTCTCTCTACTGCTCTCCCTGTTTGTCATCTCTTGCTCTGTCAAATAAATAAATACAATCTTTTAAAAAAAAGAATCTGTACAAACGTCCTTCCGTACGTGTTCTAATATAAGAAAGAAATACAGAGGCACCTGGGTGGCTCAGTGGTTTAAGCCTCTGCCTTCAGCTCAGGTCATGATCTCAGGGTCCTAGGATGGAGCCCCACATCGGGCTCTCTGCTCAGCAGGGGGCCTGCTTCCCACCTCCCCCCCCCCATTCCCCGCTTCTCCGCCTACTTGTGATCTCTCTCTCTCTCTCTGTAAGAGAAAGAAAGAAAGAAAGAAAGACAACTTGGGGTCACATAATTTGCATTTGTTTTTATAAATTCTTCCAAACTGCCTTCTGAAAAGGATTTACTCATTTACAAGACAGTATTTAATAACAGAGTGCCCAGTTCCTCAATTCCATATCAATATCCACATTTGACAGAACCAATATAAAAATTTCTATTAAAGTACTGAACAAAAAGGATCAGAGTTTCAATTTGCATTTTGCTCACTAATAATAAATTGGACAGTTTCTCACTTTTTTATTTTAACAGCTTTATTAAGATAAAATTCACATACCATACAATTTACCCATTTAAAGTATGTAATTCAATGGTATGCTTACTTTTCAGTGTGTGTGTGTGTGTGGTTTGTTTTGTTTTGTTTCTGTTTTTTAGTATAGCCAGAGATAAGTGAATCGAACTACTGCCACAGTCAATTTTTAGAAAACTCGATCATCTCAAATTTACTATTCAGAATTACCCTATTGCCAGGTTAAATTTCTAATGTATCTAGAAAGCAGTCTTCTCACCCAGCAGAATCTGACCTAGATGATCACAATAGTCAAATGCAAAGCGATAGGTAGAAAGGCATTGATATCTAGAGTTGGGGTTTTTTTTAAGATTTTATTTATTTATTTATTTGACAGAGAGAGAACCCAAGTAGGCAGAGAGGCAGGCAGAGAGAGAGGAGGAAGCAGGCTCCCCGCTGAGCAGAGAGCCCGATGCGGGACTCGATCCCAGGACCCTGAGATCATGACCCCAGCCGAAGGCAGGGGCTCAACCCACTGAGCCACCCAGGCGCCCTAGAGTTGGTTTTTAAACAGTGTAATCATTGACCTGTTTCCCCACCCCTGCCCTCAAATCACTAAAGTATTCTTTTCTACCCATCAGGGAATCATAAAAAAATTCTTGTACCACTAAAGCATCAAAAATTAAGCCAGGTTTAAAAAGCAGCCAAATATTGCCAGCAGTTTTAAGCTGTCTTTTTTGAGATACAGCTATCCACTTATCAACTTCTGACATTAATTCAAATAAACCTTAAGTAGCACTGCACCAAACACACACCCCATTCCTTAGGCCTGTAAAGTGCCAAAGTCTCTACTTAATTAAGAATTAAACAACAATGATCCCTTTATCTTTTTGAAACCAAGTTTCACCTTTCTTGCTTTGCAGTTTTTTAAAGAAACAAAGAAACATCCTACATACCTAGTACTAGCCCACCCTATTTCCCAGAACACTAACTAATCTTGTTAGTATGCCAGACTGGCAGAGTTCTCCAATTTAAGACTGAATGGTAGAAATCAAGTGCTTAAAGTAATTCAATATATGTGTTTTCAAAGGCTATGGGAAAGGCCAAGAGCAAACTTACTTTTCCAGGTTAGCCTAGAGAGCACCAACAAGGCCAGAGTAAGCACTAGAAGGCCTTCTGACACAAAATTAATACCTGCGTGCAAACACAATCACTAGCCCTACTTTCTTAGACAACAGACTGAGTTTGGACTGCCACTTAATGTCTTCTAAAACCTTCTTTCCCCCTAACTGACTCTTATTTCATGTCTTCATTCCTTTTTTTGGGGGGGGGGGGCTAGGGATAGAGGGAGTGGGATAGAGAATCTGAAGTAGGCTCCACCCCCAGCACAAGCCCAGTGCAGAGCCGGACACAGCCAATGCTCGGCTTCATCTCACAACCCTGAGATCGTGACCCCAGCCAAAATCAAGAGTCAGGCACTTATGACTGAGCCACCCAGCTACCCCACAACTTCATTCCTTTATATAAAAGAATAGGACAGCATGAAAAGTTGTGTAATTCCATTCTTTCAATTGCAATTTGGCAAAATCCTTAGGCAAAGATATGCCTAAATACGTTCTCATAAAACAGTCCTCACAGATATATTACAAAAAGCAAGTAGCAGTAAGAAAAATATATCACTCTTAAAAAAACAGGGGCACCTGGTGGCTCAGTTATTGGGGGTCTGCCTTTGGCTCAGGTCATTATCCCAGGGTCCTGGGATTCAGCCCTGCATGGCACAGAAAGCCTGCTTCTCCCTCACCCGCTTCCCCTGCTTGTGCTCGCTCTCTCTCTCTCTCTCTCTTTCTCTCTCGCACTGTGCTTCTATCAAATAAATAAATAAAATCTTAAAAAAAAAAAAAAGAAAAAAGTTTACTATAAAGAAACTGCAGAGGGAAATGGTGGGATAGAAGAGGCAGTGGAAGAAATGTATAGTGTCTGGATAATATATAAACTAAACAATCCAAATATGGTTTGTTGAGATGCAGTTGTCTGATGCTAAGGAAGGTTTTTAGTAATGGACCTGTCCAATCTCTCCCTGATTTTATAAACTTTGTATGATGTTAGTCATGCACCAACCTCAAATATCAAGCAATATGCTACTTGGGCCTTAATATTTTACAGCTAATCACTAAGAAATCCGTAGCAGTAGTCAACAGGCATTTACGAATAGCATCACACTGTTGGCACTGTCTGAGAATAGTAAGCAATTGATTTGAGAATGTCACTTTTGAGCTGCCAAGTCAATGACACAAAAAACCTGACAAAATGAGAATGTGGAGCTATAGGAAGTTTCACACACAGTTGGAGGCAATGTAAATTGGTATAGCCAAGAATTCAGAACAGCACTATCTGGTAAAGATGCACAAACATTTGATCCTTCATATAACCCTTAGAAAAACTGTAACACATGTACACATGGGACCAGGAACAAGCATGCTCATGGTAGCATTGTGAGTTTTTTGTTTTTTATAATATCTTCATTGAGATGTAATTTACATACCATAAAACTTAACTCTTTTAAAGCATACAATTTGGCAGTTTTTAGTATATTCACAGAATTGTGCAACTATCACCAGCATCTAATTTCAGGACATTTCATTACCCCAGAAAGAAACCCCATATCCACTAGTCAACACTCCCCAATGCTCCCTCTCTTTAGCCCTTGGCACCTACTAACTTACTTTCTGTCTCTGTCTTTGCCTATTCTAGACAGTTCATACAAATGGAATCAATACATTGTCTTTTGCATCTGGTTTCTTTCACTTAGTATAATGTTCTCATGGTTCACCCACACTGTCGCATACACTGGTACTTCATTCCTTCTTATGGCCAATCGTACTCCATTGTATGGATACAGCGCATTCTGTTTATCCATTCATCAGCTGACGGACATCTGAGTTTTTTCCAATTTTTGGTTATTAGGAATAATGCTGCTATAAACATTCATGAGCCAGTTTTTGTGTGGACATATGTAGTAACTTTGCATTTAATATTTTGGGGAACTACCAAGCCTGTTTCCCAAGGTGTCTATGGCACTTTACAATCCCACAAGCAATGTATGAGGTTCCATTTTCTTCACATTGTCACAAATATTTGTTAATGTCCATCTTTTTTATTAAAACCATCCATATGATCTCACTGATATGAGGAATTTGAGAAATAAGACAAGAGCATCATAGGTGAAGAGAGAAAAAAAAGAAACAAGAGGAAACCAGAGAGGGAGAGACAAACCATAAGAGACTCTTAATCCCAGGAAACAAACTGAGGGTTGCTGGAGGGAAAGGGGGTGGGAGGGATGGGGTCGCTAGATGATGGACATTGGGAGGGTATGTGCTATGGTGAGTGCTCTGAATTGTGTAAGACCGATGAATCACAGAAATGTACCCCTGAAACTAATAATACATTATATGTTAATTAAAAAACAAACATCCAAGTGGCTGGGAAGTAGTATCTCTGTGGTTTTGATTCTCATTTCAACATTTTATTTTAATAGCAAAATGAACATCATCATCCTAAAAACAATGTAAATATCCATCAGCAGAAGAAGATAATATATTTTAGTACAATCATATACTGGGCTACCATATGATAATGTGAAAATGAGAAATATCCCGTGCATCAATGTAAAAATGAATAAACTAATGCTATGATAACAAATCTTACAAATATAATATTAAACTGTAAAAAGCACATAGCAAAAGAATATGTAGAATATGCCATTTACATATATTTTTTAAGATTTTATTTATTTATTTATTTATTTATTTAACAGAGAGATCACAAGTAGGCAGAAAGGCAGGCAAAGAGAGAGGGTGAAGCAGGCTCCCTGCTGAGCAGAGAGCCCGATGTGGGGCTCAACCCCAGGACCCTGAGATCATAATCTGAACTGAAGGCAGAGGCTTAACCCAATGAGCCATCCGGGTGCCCCACCATTTACAACTTTTAAAAACATAAAACAACATACATTATTCAGGGATACATTCATATGAAGTAAAAATATAAACATATGTTCAACTGTATTGCTAATAGTCTATCCCTTAAGCTAGTCGGCAGCTACATGAGAATTTGTTATACCATTCTCTGCAAGGTTTCAAAGAGTTTATTGAAAATAATAAGTCAAAAGTCTGGCCATCACATCTAGTACTTCTGTGCGCTTTCCACTGCTAGCAAGTATACAACCAAAGTTAAAGGCTGGGAAACAACTCAACAGTTAGATGGCATCTCATAAGACTTCTCAGTTTAAATCTGAACTTAAATCTGAATAGGGTCTATGAATTGTACCAATGTCCATTTCTTGGTTTTGATAACACACTAGAGTTATGTAAGACATTACTAGTGGGAGAAAACTGGATGAAGGATTAACAGGACTTCTCTGTGTAAGTTTCTATGAATCTACAATTATTTCAAAATAAAAGGGTAAAAAAAAATTTCTGGGATCTAACATGAGCTACTGAGACAATAATTTGCCTACATCTCTCTGAGCTCTGCATGAGACTCCTTTATCCAGACATTTTCAGTTCCAGGGGTTGGCTTACAGATGTCCCAGTTTCTTTGTTTCTCTTCCTGACTTGCCACTGTCCTAATAATTCTGGCCTTTAAACTACTTATTAGTCCATGAGAGGGTGGAGAGGCAAAATTCTAATAATTTTAATATGCTACATATTAACAGAGACCATAAGGGGAGGGTTTAGAATTACTAGATTTTCTTTTCTTACACTATTCCCAGAAACCACAGAAAATGCAATACTAACTTTCCTACCGGAAAGAAGTCTTTGAGCTGGTCCAAAAGCACAGAGCAGGATACACTGGCAGTTAGATGTAATTCCCTACTAGCTTAGGAAAAAACAGTGATGGAATTCACAAGTCATAATTGAAAGCCAAGACAAGCAGTAATGTGGCTAGAGAGCACTGCTCCTTGAGTCGTGGTTGAGGCTACAGCAGGCAGTTGAGGGATAACAAATACATACACACTCATACACATAACCACAATAAAGCTCATCAAAAGCACTCCAATACTCTTTAACACAAAGCGGCAATAGTCAGATAATCTAGATCAGGTCAGACCAAAAGATGTGTTTTCCCCCTTTTTCTTAAGAGTAAGATAGGTGATCAGTAGGGATTTCTGCCCCCACTAAAGTTTAGAAGAGAAATAGTAACATTCTGGGATGCCTGGGTGGCTCAGTTGGTTAAGCCGCTGCCTTCGGCTCAGGTCATGATCCCAGGGTCCTGGGATCGAGTCCCACATCGGGCTCCTTGCTCGGCAGGAAGCCTGCTTCTCTCGCTGCCTCTGCCTGCCTCTCTGCCTGCTTGTGTGTACTCTCTCTATCTCTGGCAAATAAATAAAAAATCTTAAAAAAAAAAAAAAAGAAATAGTAACATTCTTACACTGAGTAATTGCAGATACCATCAGAGCCCCTTGGGGCTTTAAAAACCTGAAAAGCATGTATGTATGTATGTATGTATGTGCATGTGAAACTAGTGAAATCTGCATAAGGGGAATGGTATTAAGAAACAATTTATGTATATATCAATAAAAGACAACAATCTATGAATAAGATAAAGAAAGAAGAACAGTCATTAGTAAAGCAAGTTAATCGCTTTACAAATCCTAATGCTCTCAATGCAATCCAATCACTCCCTAAATAACCACGTGAACCCTGATAAAAGGTGAGACAGTGACTTTCAAAGACCACAGATAGTAAGACCTTAGTCCTTCAAGTGTTAGAACATGACTCAAACATGGAGAATTCAGAAGGAATATGCGTAATCCTTTCTTTGGAGAAGTAAGAGGTCCTAAATGGGAATAAACTCAAGTTCAGAGAAATAATCAGGACAGATTTTATACTATATCAGTAACCAAAGCAGGCCTACAGCAAAGCAGAGAGAAGGCCTCTACTGACACTGTGAAGAGATGGCTAGGACAGAACCAAGGGGGAAGGCAGGTTTAAGAGCATAAATCTTCAGGGCTCTGCTGTCAGGGGATGAGGCAGGTGTATCCCCTCTCTAGAGTGGATAGAAACAAGCACAATAATCCAAAGTTCCACTTATGTTCATAGAATTTGTTTGAAATACATTTTCCTCCTTACTCACAGGTCATCATACCAAAACCATTTGATAAATCTCTCCACTGGGGCAATAGTAGCCCTAGGCTGGAAACAGTAGGTAAATAATGAAACTGCTTTGGCTCCCAAGTCTTCCACCTGCCACAGCATGACTTGCTCAACAAGACTTGATGGATAGTCTGCGAAGTCTGAAGCTACTATATGCCTCTAAATGTCGACTGTTTGGTCATTGACCATAGTTTGCAATAATAAAATTTATGCATTTGGATGCTGACTTGGAGTCCTGGGCTAAATTTTTTCCCACTGTTTAAAACATAACATCTTTGATTTTAGCAGGAACAAATAAGATCCAAGAAAGGCACTATCCAGGCAATAAATTATTGCTGTAAGCCATGGGGCCAGATGGAACCTAATAAAATTGCTTGAGGATAGGGCTAAACAGAAGCAAAACAGGAACCTTGTAGAGGCATTACCAGAACCTCATTAAAAGCAGAAATCATACAGTAGACATGGGACTCCTCAACCTTGTCCAACAAGTAATCATGAAAATGTAACAACCAGTCAAGATGTCCAATCATGCATAGAGTTCTACCAGCACACGACTATTGGATCTGGGAACAGAGAAGGTATTTCATCAAGTTGCTCTTATGATTTAGAGCCCCTACAGGAGGGAGTGAGACAATTCCCTCTGCCCAATGTGTTCAGAAAAACTAGTTGAGATGTTCGTCTCAGACCAGCTAAACTTTTCTTAAATGAGTTGGTTGCTTTCCCAGGAATCTCACCAGAAAAAAATGATGATTTCTCATATTAAAGGGAAAAAAAGATTTTATCCCTCTGCTTTCATGTAAGATTAAGAGTCTATTCTAAATAATTAAGAAGGTCCGACTCCTCACACTCTTTTAGAAAATTCAGTTTCAGAAACTGGAGTATAACTTTCTCGAACCTATAACTAACTGGACTTTACTAGCTTTAGGGAATGATGGAAAATAACAGACTTGAGCCTCTGTGGGGGCCAGGCATTCATGGGCTAGTGTGACAGTTACATACTGATCTTCTGTCCTCTAAAAGATGGAGATAACTGACTCAATAATGTAGAAAGAAACCTCAACTATAAACCTCATTAAGATAACATCAAGTTTTTTAAAAAAGATTTTGATGTTTCTATTTTTCTATTTTAGACGCAAATACACATCCAAGTTCTCTGCAGCAAGTAATATCCCTCATTACCCAGAATAATGCCTGACACATAGTAAATGCTCAATAAGTACATATGTACTTAGTAAACAGCTGGATGAAGGAGCCATTAAATGGTCTCTCTTGGGGCGCCTGGGTGGCTCAGTGGGTTAAAGCCTCTGCCTTTGGCTCAGGTCATGACCTCAGGGTCCTGGGATGGAGCCCTGCATCGGGCTCTCTGCTCAGTGGGGAGCCTGCTTCCCCCTCTCTCTCTGCCTCCCTCTCTGCCTACTCGTCATCTCTGTCAAATAAATAAATAAAATCTTTTAAAAAAAATGGTCTCTCTTGAGGCTTCCTTAGCTTCCTTGATAACTAACTAGTTCTTCAGTTTTCTGTATGATCACTCTTTCTCTTCTAAAACATGTAAATTCCTGAAGGGTCAGACCTCGGTCTGCTCTTCCTGACAATAACAGAGTTCCTCTCCTTTCAGAACTTTAGTGGACACTGATTCATTCATTTAAGGAGTATACTGGGCACTAAGGAGAAAAAGATGATTGAAACACGCTTCCTCTTATCAGGAACTCTCAGTCTAGCATAAGAAAAGTTTAAATATGAATTTGTGTAAGATGATTTCACAGGTAGTTGCTAAACTATCATGAAGAACAAGTGTTATAAGGACAAAAAGGAAGGACAAATAAAGTCTGACAAGATAGACTTTGGAGAGAAGGTGACATCTAAGCAGAACCTTGAAAGATTTAGGGGGGCTCTACCAAGAACAGAAGGGCAGAGAGGGCAATGTAAGCAAGGAGAACAACATGAGCAAATGTTCACGAGGAGTGCTCAGGAAATGGCAAGTAATAAACGTGCAGGTTATGTGAATGTGGTTGAGCAGTCGTGGGGAAAGAAACTGGTATGATGGGTTAAAAAAATTTCCATGCCATGGAAACAGCCTTTTTACTCTCCATGTCAATAGTTCCAAAATGCAAAGCTGCATCTGAATAACCTGAGATCCATGCAAAAAATACAGATTCCTGGGCTCTATCCCGGAGCTACTGACCTGGACTTTCCAGAGATAGGGCTGAGACATATGTATTTGAATGAGTATCCCAATGTGTAATAAAATTTGGTAACCATTGATAGATTTTTTTAAAGGAAACTTTTATTATTAGATTGATATTTTAAAGATAACTCTGAAGGTACCATTAAAAATGGACAGTAGTGTGTGCAAAACTAGAAGAAGAGAGACCTATAGCAGACTATGGCAATGACACATTCATTTATTCAGCAGCCATTTAAAAAAATAAGTGCCTACTGGTTCACATGAGAGATGACAGCCTGAACTAGGGTACCAGCCATGTAAATGGCGACAAGAAGACAGAGTCAAGACATAAAAAAGATAGAACTGACAAGTCTTGATGATTCAATGGGTCACAGGGGAAGGAAGGAAGGGAGCAAATTCCAGTTTTCATCAGTGATTCCCAAATTTGGATGAGCATCAGAGTAAAGGGTTCCTGGGTCCTACCCCAGACCTACTGAATCAGGTTCTTTGGAGGGAAGGACTAAGAGTTTCTATTCTTAACATGTGCCCTCTGCAGTTAGCTGAGCATCAATGGTGGGACTGACAAATGAGAATTAATGTCTTAGATGACTGAATGGTTTATGAAGAAAAGATGAGAAGAGAAGGAGGAGGAGCAACAGGATGAAAAAAAAAAAACAGTTTTACTCTGGAAATACTGAGACTGATACAAATCTGTAAGACATGTAGATCAAGATGTGTAGTAGATGACTGGGAAATACAAATCTGGAGTCCAGAGAAAAGATAAAGTTTGGAGAGGTCAGAGCTGGATAGATCGGGACATCATGGGTATGTACGCACTAGATGAGGCCATGGGAGCGGGTAAAGTTACAAATGGAGAATGGCAAGAGAGAAAAGTGGGCTAGAGATGGAGGTCTGGAAAAAGAGTGGGCAGAGGAGGACCTGGAAAAAAAAAAGCAATGTTTTAGAAGCCAAGGGTTGAGTTTTTAATTAATAAAAGGGATCAAGCAGACAAAATATTATAAAATGGTCCCAAAGGAAAAGAACTAAGAAGGTATGGAAGGTATTTAGGAAGTCTGTAGTGACCTGCAAGAATGCAGAATGGCAGGAATCGAAGTAGGTAAACACCACTCCTTAGTGAGAATCCGAGGAGAAAGGACAGAAAGATAAGTCAGTAGTTTGAAAGCAAGAGTTAAGACAAAAAGTGGTTTTGGTAGTAATTTTTATCTGTTTATTTTTTTATTGAGGCATAATTGATATTACATTATAGTAGCTTCAGGTATACAATATGATTTGATATTTGTATATATTGCAAAATGAGCACCACAGTAAGTCCAGTTAAGGTCATTTTTTTTTCTTTTTGGTAGAGAGAGAGAGAGAGAGAGAGAGAGCACAAGTGGGAGGTGGGGGGAAAGGGTAGAGGGAGAAGGAAAGAGAATCCTAAACAGGGCCCAGGGTGGAGCCCAAGGTGGAGCTTGATCCCATGACCCTGAGATCATGACTTGAGCCAAAATCAAGAGTTGGATGCTTGACCGACTGAGCCACCCAGGCACCCCATGTCAATTTTACTTCTAAGAACGGAGACAACTTGAGGGATTTTATTTTTATTTATTTATTCATTCATTTATTTACTTTTAAGATTCTTTTTTAAAAAAAATTATTTGAGGGACAGCTGGGTGGCTCAGTTGGTTAAGCAGCTGCCTTTGGCTCAGGTCATGATCCCAGCGTCGTGGGATCGAGTCCCACATCGGGCTCCTTGCTCAGCAGGGGGTCTGCTTCTCCCTCTGCCTCTGCCTGCTACTCTGTCTGCCTGTGCTCTCTCTGACAAATAAATAAATAAAATCTTTAAAAAAAATTATTTGAGAGAGAGAGAGAGCAAGAGCACATAAGCAGGGGGAGAGGCAGAGGGAGAAGCAGTCTCCACATTAAGCACGGAGCATGAAGTTGGGCTCTATCTCAGGACCCTGGGGTCATGACCTAAGCCAAAAGCAGACACTTAACTGACTAAGCCAGCCAGGCACCCCAACTTGAGGGATTTTAAAGAAAAGAAGGAGAAAGGAGAGGAGAAGAAAGTGAAGACACAAATGAAGACATAACTGATCTAGTAATATCATGGAAGAGATGGGGAAGGAGGATACTAGCCCCTGAAAGGAGGGGAGAAGAAATGACAACAGAGACAGTTTGGAGGTGGAGAAGAGCATACTGAATGTGGGGTTTTTTGTTGTTGTTGTTGTTTTGTTTTGTTTGTTTGTTGAGTAGATGATGATTAGGTCAGGTCTTAACAGGAAAGATCTGGTTAGATATGGAGCCACTAGTGATGATTAAAACATTGCTAGGTGGTAGTGAGGGCCCAAATGAGGGCGTTTCAATTTATTTACTTAACAAATACATATACAAGCACTCTGTGTGCCGAGGCAGTGTTCTGAGCACTTTACATAGATTAGCTTCCTCATACCAACTCTATGAGTTTGACACTCTTATTCTCATTGCACATGTGATGGAACTGAGACACAGAGAGATGAAGTGACTTGCCTAAGCTAGCAAGTGACACAACCAAGACTCAAATCCAGATGGTCTGGCTCCAAAGTTGTGCTTTGAACCACTCTACTGTGCTGCTTCTTTAGTACAAAAATCAGAATATCTGTCACGTAGCCAATAAGAAATATTCTAAAATTTTACCCAGCACTGCTGAGCAGCTTAGGAGAGAGAGAAGGACTGGGAAGAGGCAGGGTAAGTACTGTGAACTTGTCAAACCATAAAGAAAGTCGAGGGCACTTATAAAAGGACAGTTGTGATGACTAGTGGCCTGGGAGCCCAGCTGGTTCTAACTTCATCATCTATCATAGATCCTAAACTCTTCTCTAAATTCCAACTGTTCAGTGCACATTAGCGGTTCGGTATCTAATCCAAAATTAATAACCTAAGACTAAGCTCTACTCTTGCCCCAAATCAGTTTCCTTTCTTGCCTTCCCCATTTCTATTTACAGTTTAGTGCAGAATAAAAGAGGACTGTCTTTCTTACCATTTTTTCTCAGCGCCTAGTTCAGTATGTGGTAAGGAGTGGATGCTTAATAAATACTTGTTGAATTTCAGTATTATTCTTAAAATTTAAAATTGTTTTTGGCCTCTCCTCCTATTTTCTATATCCAGTAAGTTTCAATATCCTGTATCCTTCCTAAATGCCTTTTCACATCTTACTGTTCTCTTCAACCCCTTTCACTATTGCCATAGAGTCTATGATCATAAGCTATTACACATCTTTTGTTTCTTCCTCCTCAAATCAATCTATTCAATACAATTTTGTCAAATTAACCACTTAAAATACTACTCTTTTCACATTACTTCTTTGCTCCAAAATATCCAATCTGTTTAATACGCAGTTACGAGATCGCCAACCTGCCAGAAACAGTGCCTTTCCCATTGACAGTAACCCCTATTTCTTCAAAACCTCTGTACTAATTATCCAGTCTAGTCATTCTATAATTATTCTACCTTAAACACCTTGTTTTGTTGCTGTTGGTTTTTTTTTTTTCATGTAACTATGTCTTATCGCACCAAATAGTATATAAAGTCCTTCAAGGAAGAAAAGGTTTCTTTTACTTGTTTTTTTTTTTAATCCTGCTGAGACCTCAAGCATAGTGCAGTGCACAAAAGTATCTACCGTCCTTGACCAACAGTCTCCCAGCAACCATAACAAGAGAAGCGCCAGGTTGAAGCAATGGTCCCTGATGTACTCTGGTTTGATCTATTATCCTACTACGTTATTTAACACTTATATTATATTGAAAAAAAAAACTTTAAAGATCCTTTCCATACTCCTTTACTACAAATAACAACTTGCAGTATAATTTTTATATCAAATAAATGACATTTATTTTGTTTATTTAATTCATTATAATTTTATTTAATTCATTATAATTTCTAAAAGGATGCAATTCTTAGCTTTATGGACAATACTGCATTTATATGCCAATCCCCAAACAATGCTAAAAATATCTTTTTAAGGGCGCCTGGGTGGCTCAGTGGGTTAAAGCCTCTGCCTTCAACTCTGGTCATGATCCCAGAGTCCTGGGATCGAGCCCCACATCGGGCTCTCTGCTCAGCGGGAAGCCTGCTTCCTCCTCTCTCTCTCTCTCTCTGCCTACTTGTGATCTCTGTCAAGTAAATAAATAAAATCTTAAAAAAAAAAACTTTTTATTTTTACTACAATATTGCGTTTCTACCAATCCATTCGATTTAGTGTTTTGATTTGCTTTCAGCTGATTTCCAAAGCTGTAATACTTACGACATAGCTAGCAGACTGTCTGAACTTTGCAAAAACTTTCTACATCAGAGATGCTTATTCCTAACAGTTGTACTCATCATACTGACACACGGCCTGAAGGTCAAGGCTCTAAATTCTGCAATATTTTTAGCATCCAAAATCCTGGTTTATGTTTTCCTTCTTGTTCTCTTGGTCTTCAAAAGATGTAAGAACATGATATCCAATTTCTAATTCCCTCTAAGTCCTAACCAACCAAAGTTTAAGTGATTAAAAAAATCCAAAACAGAAAATGAATTACTAAGAAAAAAACATACACTTTGAGGCAAAGATAGTTATAAGACTTGAAATATGAACCCTAATTCCAATTCTGACTATTCTCATTAAATTATTGACTGGAACAATTCACTGCTCCTCCCTTGCTACCATCCCCTATCTCTAATTAGTTTATTCACTGAACAAATATTTATTCCCAGTGCCTAAAATTTAATAGATATTAAATTATCTAGATTGCAGTTAACACAATGGCAAATAAGGTAGGCATAGTCCCTGCCCTCCCAGGGCTTGAAGTCTGGTTAGGGGAAGACAGCCAAAGAAATGAGAAACTAGAAAACTATATGACAAGTGCTATGACACGTACGCTATCAGATACCAAGGGGAAAATGCAGAAGTACCTACCATGGGGAAAAAAAACATAGTATGGGTAAGCTATGGGGAGGTTCCTTGGAGATAATGATGTTCAACCTGAGACCTGAAAAATGGGTAAGCAAACAAGACAATAAGCATTGGAGAAGTAGAAGGAGACATACTAAAAACAGAATACAAACTGAGTAAATGAAATATTGTTGAAGCGCAGAAGTCGAAGTTGGGAATGGCAGGAAGTGAGAATGGACTTCTCACTTCTCAAAACAGGACAATGACAAACATCGCAGGATTTTAAGGAAAGTATAAAATGTTCAGCTGTTCTTGGCTGGAGTACAGGAAATGGTTGGGAAAGGCAAAGGACAAGCAGGGAAACTACTCAGCAGACTATTTCTGTAACCCAGGTGAAAGATAATGACTTGGACCACAGTAATGGTGAGGGGAACAAACGAAAGCAGAGAGACTTCAGAGACACTCAGGAGGTGCTATCCACAGGATATGGTGGTGTAAGCTCATGAGAATACCATGTCTGTTTTGTTACTTATTACCTCCTCAGTGCTAATAAGTATCTAGCCCATAGTAAGTGCTAGATAAACACTGCTGAACAAATCAGTCAAGAAAAGAAGGAGTCACAGATGTTACTTAGATTTCACGTAACAACTGCGTAGAGAGAGGGAGGTACCATTTACTAAGACAGGAAACACCGGAAGATAACCAGTTCGTATAAAATATGTTGACTTTGAAGTACCCATGAGCCATCCAAGAACAGATAATGAGAACACAGATGAATATCAATTACAAACACAGGAGAGCACAGGAGAAAATCAGATCCTCCTGGAAACGTAAAATAATGGCAGCTTCAGCGCCTCAATTAAAGCTACAGTTGATAACTGGCACTTTTAAAAGATACTGTCTATGATATCACTCCAATAATCCCTTTAAACTTCCCAAGGTTATTAACTAATGGTTTTAATGTCAGAAGTATTAAAAAAATTAATACCCATTCCTGTTCTTTAAATCATTAGCAAATCTTCAATTTCTTGACCAAGGTGGTGGTAATTCAAGCCTTTGCTTGATAAAATTCCACTAATTTGTACATTTATGTTTTATGCACACTTTTCTATATGCATACTACATTTTGCAATATAAAACGGTTTTTAAAAACCTTAACAGGGGGGCACCTGGGTGGCTCAGTCGGTTAAGCCTCTGCCTTCGGCTCAGGTCATGATCTCAGGGTCCTGGGATCAAACCCCACATCTGGGCCTGCTCAGCAGGGAGTCTGCTTCCCCCCCTTCTCTGACTGCCTCTCCGCCTATTTGTGATCTCTCTCGAATAAATAAATAAAATCTTAAAAAACAACAACAACAACAAAAAACCTTAACAGGGGCACCTGGGTGCCTCAGTTGGTTAAGCATCTGATTCTTGATTTCAGCTCAGGTCATGATCTCAGGGTTATGAGATTGAGTCCTGTGTCAGGCTCTGCTTGAGATTCTCTCCCTATCCCTCTGTCCCTCCCACCACTTGAGTGTGCTTACTCTCTAAAATAAATAAATAAATCTTAAAGGGGAAAAAAAAAAACAAAACCTTAACAAACCAGAAACAAGCATTTATTATATCAATAACCTCTGCCTGTAACATAGGGCTCAAACTCACCATCCTGAGATCAAGAGTCACACGCTCTTTCAAGCGAGCCAGCTGGGCACCCCTAATATGGTAAGTTTAACTCACTCTTTATATCTTCACTTAATTTCCGTGAAGGCCTGCGTGCACATAAATATTCAAACATTCAAGGGGCACCTGGGTGGCTCAGTCATTAAGCATCTGCCTTTGGCTCAGGTCATGATCGCAGGATCCTGGGATGGAGTCCCACATTGGGTTCCTGGCTCAGCGGGAAGCCTGCTTCTTCCCTCTTCCACTCCCCCTGCTTGTATTCCCTCTCTGGCTGTGTCTCTGTCAAATAAATAAATAAAATCTTTAAAAAAAAAAACTTCTACAAATCAATAATAAAAGGACAAGAAATATTTTTAAGTGCAAAAGATATAAATCAGACACCACACACACACACACACACACACACACATACTCCACATGACCAGTAAGTACATGAGGTGTTCAACATCATTTGTCATGCCAAATTAAAACCTCAGTGAGAGGGTGCCTGGGTGGCTCAGTCACCTAGGCGTCCAACTCTTAATTTTTGGCTCAGGTCATGATCTTGGGGTCCTGGGACTGAGCCCTCTGGGCTCAGCTGGGAGTCTGCTTGGGATTTTCTCTCTCCCTGTCTCTCTGCCACGCCCCTCACTCATGCTCTCTCTCTCAAATAAATAAAATCTTGAAAAAAAAATAGAAAACAAAAAACCTCAATGAGATAGCAATATACAAACACTCAAATGGCTAGTATTAAGAAGATTAACAACAAGAACAAAAAGACTGACAAAATCAAAAATTAAGAAGGAAGTGGAGCAAACAACTATCATTCATGACTAGTAGTAGTGTAAAATGGTACCATCACATTGGAAAGCTGAAGTTATTAATAAAATTAAAATTTCACATACTCTACAATCCAGCAATTTCATCTCTAGGTATTTACCCAAGAGAAAGGAAAACATATATCTACAAAAAGACCTGTACAGTAGAAAAATAGTCACAGCAGATTTATTCATAATACAAGGAAGAGGAAGAAAAGAAAAAAGGAAAGAAAGAACCAGAAGTCAATCTACAGGAGGATAAACAAATTACAAAAATTCACAAAATGGAGTAACTACTCAGCCATAAAAAGAATGAACTACTGATACATCAAAAAATGGATAAACTTCAAAAACATGTTCAGTTCAAGAAATCAAACATAAAGAAGCATTTATCAATCCATTGTAAGAAGAGTCAAACTAACCCAGAATGACAGAAATCACAGTAGTGATTGCCTGGGAAGAGCTCAAATGTAACTGTCAAGGGTGATGAAAATGTCCTGTTTCTTGATTTGGGTGATAGTTATATGGTAATATACACTGTCAAAAACCCATTAATCTGTACACTTAAGATCTATGCATTTTACTAAATGCAATATATACCTCAATTTTTAAAAATAAGAAAATGAGAGGGGTACCCAGGGTGGCTCAGTGGGTTAAGCCTCAGCCTTTGGCTCGGGTCATGATCCCAGGGTCCTAGGATCAGCCCTGCATCCAGCTCTCTGCTCAGCAGGGGGCCTGCTTCCCCCACCTCTCTCTGCCTGCCTACTTGTGATCTATCTCTCTGTCAAATAAATAAATAAATAAAATCTTTTTTAAAAAATAAGAAAATGAGGAAATTTCATTTGAAATTTTTAGACAGGTGACCAGGGAGTGCTTTGCTGCAAAGGTAACATTTGAGTAAAGATCTGTTGAAAGTCAAAAAGCAAGGGAGGTGGATTATCTGATCAAGCAGCCTTCTAGGCAGAAGGGATAACAGATGCAAGGTCCTTCAGCAGGAACAGCAACTGGAGTTTTTCAGAAACAGGGCAGAGGCCAGTGTGGCCGGAGTGGAATGAACGAGAAGAAAAATGAGTTCAGGTAGATAATCAAATAGTGATAGAGATCAGATCATATAGTGCCTGATGGGTCACAGAAGGCCTCCTTAAAGATTTTGGTCTTCATCTCAAGACTAATGGGAAAATCACCTACATGCCTATGAGGAATCAGCACTGCTCAGCAGCTTACATAATAAAGCTTAGTAAGAAGCAAAGCCAGAATTGGAACCCAGGTATATTTTAACCATAATCTTAACCATTTTGCTATAGTAACTCAACATAATAATAATAGTCAATATTTACTGAGTGCTAACTATTAAATGTTTGATCTAAAGGGCTTTTTTTTTTTTAATCTAAAGGACTTTCTATCAGGTCTTTCCAATCATATATTGTACTACAAATGTGTCACAAGCATGATGCAAAGATCTTTTTGAATGGAATTTTGTAATACTATTAAAAAATGTTTTTGCAGCCAATCAAAATTTAAAATAGGTAAAGTTATATTTAGTTTTTATGGCTACCTCTATAAACTTGCTAAATTTAGAAATAATAATTTTGGCATATAAAACTCCATTGCCGGTGAGTTTGCTATACTGACTCCATAAAATAGCCCTTTCCTTGATCTTCCTATTGAATCATTTTCGCCTATGTTTTAATTTTAGTCTCCACTGTTTAACACTAGTGAAGTTCTATGTTTTAAATGCACATGTAAAATATATTGTTTTTCTACTTAATTTGCTCCAATTTTTCCACAATATTTCTAACTAAAAGATGGGTATGTCATAATTATCACCATGACCAACATCATCATTATGTGCTATTAATAGGTGTTTCTAAATAAGATTTAATTTATTTTATTCATTTCTTGACTTACTTCTTGGTCTACTTACTTTTTATTTTTTAAATAGTGATTTTCCTTTTAAAAAATTTTTAAAAGATTTTATTTTTAAGTGGTCTACACACCCAAGGTGGAGCTGGCACTCACAATCCCAAGACTAAGAGTCACATGCTCCACCAACTGAGCCATCCAGGTGCCCCATTTATTATTAATAGATTTTAATGCTAACAATTAACCAAAGTTTAATTTTTTAATAGATATTATCATGATATGTTAGGGAAATACAATGCACTTTTTAAAACTCCCAAGCCTCCCAAGTGTGCTATACAAATAATGTTATTTTCTGCGCACCATGACATGAAAGAGGTAGGTAAGCCATGCATCATCTCACAAAGTTGAGATGTAAATTCTGACAATGTAAAAATTCAAAGGAGCAATAGAATGCAAAAAAGGAAATCTTCCCCCTTTGCCCCCAAATGGTATGAATCTAAAGGATCTAAGAGGCCTTTTAAAAGTAAACAGAAGGTCTAAGGGTGCCTGGCTTTCTCAGTTGGTGGAACATGTGCCTCTTAGTTTTGAGGTGGTGAGTTCAGGCCCCATGTGGGGCATAGAGCCTACTTTAAAAAAATAAATAAATAAAGTTAATATTAGTTCTAAAAGGAGAGGTGGACCAGAACTGTCAGAAAAGCAGCATGAGGTCCTCTGCCCCTCCTCCTCCTCATGTGCGCACAGGCACACTCTCTCTCTGTTCCTCAAAAAAAAAAAAAAAAACTTAAAAAAAAAAGAAAGTAAAAGCATTAAAACCTAGGCAGAAAACTTGAAGCTTCTGAGTCAGACAGACCTAGATTCAATGAGACCTAGGTAAGGGCAAATTACCTTCTACTTCCTTGTTATTAAATGAAATAAAACCACTTACTTAGTAGAGTTGTTGATGTAAAAATAATTTTAAAAGCAAAATGCATAATGCAACACTTGGTACACAGTGGGCACTCAGTAAATAGTACTTGCTATAGTCAAGACACACTGATTTCTACCATGGTAAAACATTGTAAAAATTAATAGCGGGGGGAAAAAAAAACAAAGAAAAATTTAAAAAGTTCATTGTTATGGTGTTATTTGTACTAATGAATTGTTTTTTCTTTTATATAATTTTGTGGGTTTTTTTAAGATTTTATTTATTTATTTGACAGACAGAGATCACAAGTAGGCAGAGAGGCAGGCAGAGAGAGAGGGAGAAACAGGCTTCCCGCTGAGCAGAGAGTCCAATGCAGGGCTCAATCCCAGGACTCTGGGATCATGACCTGAGCCAAAGGCAGAGGCTTTCACCCACTAAGCCACCCAGGCGCCCCTATATAATTTTGTTGTAATGTTATGATGTTACTTAACAGTAAATACAGAGATGACTTAATTAAATGTGAAACCAGTACTTTAAGAGAACTCTGAGATTAATTCTGTTGAAATGTGAATAATTATAACATGAAGATTCTATCATATTGAGGCTTGCAAAAGAGAAATACACTACAGGGTATTATCCTTCTTCAAAAGTTCTTAAAAGAATTTAGAGAATATTTTACTTTTTCCCAAACTTATCTTTCATAGATAGAAAAGAATATCAAGCAGATATTGGATCATCTGTTTTATAAGTAAAACATTTCATTATATTTTATTTCTGTTTCATGCTTATGGCATTCTTTTAGCTTCTTTCTAGAACTCAGATTTCTCATTTGTCAAGTGACAGAGGTGGATCAGATGTTGTCCTCTAATGTTCTTTTTGTTATAATGTCCTGGAATTTGATAATCCTGTAACAAAACAAATACAGAATGGCTAGTCCTACAACTCTACTTTCAAGTGGCCCTATAATGGTGTTCTCCCCAGGGCTGAAGCCATTACTGACTCTTATCACTGAGCCCAAAGAGACCTGGAGAGCTTAAAAATCCACAGTAGAGATAGCAAATGATTAATGATTTGGAAATTGATATTAAATTAAATTAAACGGATGGTCATGTTCATTAGATTAGAGAAGGCTAAGGACTGAACTACACAACGCTGAAGACCAACACTTAATAATCTAAAAAACATACAAAGGCAAACTATGGATAACAATCAATAACCCTTTTTTCTTTTACTATGAACAGGATAATAGGAAATGGATTCAATGATAAATGGGAGCAATATGAACCAGATTATATCTTTAAAACTATGAGTTTCCCAATAACTGCAGAATCTCTAAGGGCAGAGACTTTGCCATCACTGTATCCCAGCATCTACTAAAAGATCTGGCATCTAGGAAGTACGCAATAAATATCTGGCCAAAAACAATTAATAAAGGAGGTTTCTTTTATTTTTAAAGACACCTGGATTTTTAAAGATCCAACCACAGAAGCACATTACAAGAACAGGAATTCTATTTTCTCTTGATATTTAAAAAAATGAAGATAAGAGCCTTCTTAATTTAGATACTGACTAGAAACAGAGAGATAAAAATCATTATATTTCAAAGTTATTCCCCTATGAAAATTTTGAGTCTTGGTGATCCTGCTAAAGCACAGAAAGAACTGAATCAAGGCAAACAAGTCTCCACTCTCACCTGAAAACGGATGCCAATAAAAAATGTTGCCTATTTTAAAAATCTACTAAGCACTTAAAAAAGAGTTCCAGCAGTAACATTCTCCTGATACTAGCCCAGTATGGCACTTGGTGAGACATGAATGGAGGGGCCTTTTCACTCAGGTCTGTGCTGCAGGAGCTCTCCAACAGTGATTCTCAACAGATGGAACATGGCTCGGTCATTCTTCAAATCATTTTCCATTACCTCTAGTGATTTATAATGAGGTGAGTCATTCTTTTGACCTCATTTTTCATGCTATTTACTGTCAAAGGGAAACAATCTAAACATGGGGAGGAAAATCAATACAAGAGTCGTGATCATACAACACTGAAGCTGCATCCAAAAGACCCAAACACAATCTGCATCGGCACTTCGCAGCCATATCTCAAAGCTAGGCCAACTGACTTAAAAAATAAGTAAATGCATAAAAACAGCTAACCAAAATAAGAAAGCTGACAAAGGGGTGCCTGGGTGGCTCAGTGGGTTATAGCCTCTGCCTTCGGCTCGGGTCATGATCCCAGAGTCCTAGGATCGAGTCCCGCATCGGGCTCTCTGCTCAGCGGGGAGCCTGCTTCCTCCTCTCTCTCTCTCTCTCTCTCTCTCTCTGCCTGCCTCTCTGCCTGCTTGTGATCTCTGTCAAATAAATAAATAAATAAAATCTTTAAAAAAAAAAAAAAAGAAAGCTGGCAAAAAGGTTGCAGAGAAGCAGAAAGAAAGTAAACCTGTTTCCCATGAAATGCCCCATATAAATAAAACATAATTCATAAAACCATATACTCCACTGTGAAATTCACGTTCAATTAGAAGGGCAGATCTCTCCTCTGCCTCAAAAGGCACAACACAAAGTCTGCCAGCCCAAACTCCATATGAATATTCCAAATGTCACCTCCATTTTCTAAGATGAGCACATCATTTGCCTACAGTTGACTGCCCAACACTGTGGCACTTGTAATGGGCAGCCTTCTCTTCCTATCGTCTCCTCTATAAGGCCAGATGCCTATTAAGAAAGTCTCTCCTTGTACAGCCAATTTACTCTTTTTTTTTTTTTTAAGTTTTCTTTGGAGACTTTCAAGTTTTTTTTGTTTTGGGTTTTTTTTTTAATTATTTATTTATCTTAGAGAGAGAGAGAGCGTGCGCCCGCATGCGTGCAGGGAAATCCCAACCAGACTCCTGGCTGAGTGCAGAGCCCAACACATGACTCTATCTCAGGACCCTGAGATCACAACCTGAGCCAAAATCAAGAGTTCGAGCTCAACTGACTGCACCACCCAGGTACCCCTCAAGTTTTCTTTTATAATAAAGGTCAAGGGATGGTGGTGATCTTAGGTGACAAGAAATCATATTACTGAACTGGACGTTGGACACTATTTCAAAATAAGGGGAACTTCAGTTGAGAGTTAAAGGAACTGATATGAAGAGGTGACAGAGAAAGTTTACTCCATTGTCATCATCACTAACAAATATTTACACATGAAGGGTACGGATCTAAATTTGCTAGTACCACGTCCAGCCTTCCAACAGTCAATATGCTATACCTATATTAACCATTTTATTCACAGTGTTCACAATTTTTTTAGTTGATCACTGGTATCCCAGTTAGATGGTCAACACAAGAAAATGTAATGATAATTATAAAAATGAACTAATTATGGGCTCCCTGCTCAGTGGGGGCCTGCTTCTCCCTCTCCTACTCTCCTTGCTTATGTTCCCTCTCTCGCTGTCTCTCTCTCTGTCAAGTAAACAAATAAAATCTTTTAAAAAATGAATTAATCACTAAAATTCAGGTCTAGTCAAGACTGTCTTGAAGTGTCAAAATTCTGTTAGGCCATCAATGCCATTAAAGCACAACGAGAGATCACTATATGCTATATGCCTCTTGAGAGAAACACACACCACCACCTATGATGAATTCTTGCTAAAAACTTCAAATCTGAATCAGATCAAATCTCTAGATCTGACTACCAGTTTATAGAAAATATAGGAGACAAAGGAACATGTTAGCAGTACAAGCATGCAGTCAGCAAAATCCAGATTGTGGGAAACAACAGTACAAACAACCCTTATTTTTCAACAAATAAGATGCAGAGAAAAAAAGTGAGGAGGAAAGTATAAGTTAACAGAATCTTAAGATACATACGAACCCATGCAGACCTTACATGAATTCTAATTTAAATAAAACTGTAAAAAAACTTCCATGAACTATCAGGGAAATTTAAACACTACTGAATATTTTATAATTTAGGGAGTAAGTGTTCAATATTTAGGTGTAATAATGAGATTGTAATTGTTTTTATTACATTTCCATCTTTTAGAAATACATATTGAAATACTGATAAATAAAAGTATGTTACATCTAGGACTGGTTGTAAAATAATCCAGTAGATTGGGTATGAGGAGAAAAGGACCTATAAATGAAACAAAATTGGCCATGAGTTGGTAAGCTTTGAGAATTCATTTATACTATTCTCTTTACTTTTGTACTTTATATTTTTAAATATTCTACAATAAAAAGGTTTACAAAAATAAAAAGAAAGTGGGTCACTAGACCAAAAATTCCTAAGTAACAGCCAGGTTGTATACCATATATATCATGGGTATTCCGAGCATGGCATTGTAAAATACTTTCCCAAAACTGCATCAGAATATGATTCAAAAGATTGTCACAATATGACAACATTTAAGATGCAAAGTACAGGGGCGCCTGGGTGGCTCAGTGGGTTAAAGCCTATGCCTTCGGCTCAGATCATGATCTCAGGGTCCTGGGATGGAGCCCCGCACCGGGCTCTCTGTTCAGCAGGGAGCCTGCTTCCTCCCCTCTCTCTCTGCCTGTCTCTCTGCCTACTTGTGATCTCTCTCTCTCTGTCAAATAAGTAAATAAAATCTAAAATAAAATAAAATAAAAATAAGATGCGAAATATAAAATCTTCTCTAAATTCTTACACAAATCCATCCCATAACTACAACATACTACAATACTGCATTAGAAACCACATGCAGGGCGCCTGGGTGGCTCAGTGGGTTAAAGCCTCTGCCTTTGGCTCAGGTCATGATCCCAGGGTCCTGGGATTGAGCCCCACATTGCATCGGGCTCTCTCCTCAGCTCTCTGCTTCCCCCTCTCTCCCTGCCTACTTGTGATCTCTGTCAAATTAATTAATTAATTAATTAAAAAAGAAACCACATGCAGATCGATTTTCAATATTAAGAACTAAGGATTCAGTTTTCCAATTACATCGACCCATGAAATGAATATAAACTCATTGTTGCCTGATAAAACTTCAAGTCTCCCAAATTTACTCTAACTGGTTACAATCTAAAATCCAAGATTTAAGAAACAATTTTTTATTTTATTTTTTAAAAGATTTTATTTCTAAGTAATGTCTACACCCAATGCGGGGCTTGAACTTAACAACCCTGAGATCAAGAGTCACATGCTCTACCAGCCAGGCGCTCCTAATAAATGGTTTTTCAAATTACACTTAAAAAGTAGGGGAGAGGGGCGCTGGGGTGGCTCAGTGGGTTAAAGCCTCTGCGTGCGGCTCAGGTCATGATCCCAGGGTCCTGGGATCGAGCCCCGCATCGGGCTCTCTGCTCCGCGGAGAGCCTGCTTCCTCCTCTCTTTCCTTACCTGCCTCTCTTGCCTACTTGTGATCTCTGTCTGTCAAATAAATAAATAAAATCTTTAAAAAAAAAAAAAAAAAAAAAAAAAGTAGGGGAGAAATCCCCAATGTATTCAAAGCCTCCTGCCCCAAGTCAGCAAATTGAGCAAGCCTTCCTTGCCCTATATAAAATTCTGGGTCAAGATCTTTCATCTGGATTTATTACTACTGTTGAAACACTAAAAATTTATTAAAGATCCCACATTTCCATTTTTCACCATCTTTAGGTATAAAGGTATAAATCCACAAGCACAGATGAAAATAATCACAAATATTGATGAATACAAGATTCTCCCTCCAATCCCCAAGAGCTATGATGCTAAAATAGAAAATCACTACGTAGCCAATTTCCCATTATAAATGATAATAGGAACCAGCTATTCTGGAAAGCATTCCCAAAATCCTAGTTCATTTCTAAAATATATGAATTGCTAAGTAACAACGAGAAGCACAGAGTCAGGCATAAAGTAGACATTCAATAAATGAGTTTGAAAGAATAAATGGCAGAAGAAACTCTTTATTGGTCCTAACCTCCCTATCACTGCTCCCCTAAGGCTACCCTCCAGTGACAGTGCTAATGAGTGGGAAATGGGCCAAACCAGAACTGGGAAATAAAATAATCTCAACTAGCTAATTAGCCCTTCAGTAATAAGACTATAAACTTTTTGCTTCCAGAGTCAAGTTTAATATTCTATAATATTCTTAACTCATAAATAATGAAACCATTTTCATTATTTTGAATTAGCCAAAAGCCAGCTTTTTAGTAGTCTTCCCACATATTTTGGGTCCTTATTTACATTTAGAATCATACTGACAGATCTATTTTTTTTTTCCTTCCAAAAATCAACAGAAAGATTAACTTACCCTTAATAAGAAAAAACTTCAAATAATCCCCACAAAAGCCCTCAAAAACATCTTTCAATCGAACTTTTCTTTCCAAGGTTATAAATGACCAAGTCCAACGGGTTTTGGTTTTGAGGGGGGGGGGGGGTTAGGTCTTCCCCTCAATTTCCCTTTACATTATCAACCATCCATTTCTTGAAACTCCTCCCTAGTTTCACTGTGCTTTCTTGGTTCTCCTCTGTATTAGTTTCCCGTTGCTACTGCAACAAATCACTACAAACTTAGTAGCTTAAAACAGCACTTACTATCTTACAGATCTGGAGATCTGAAGTCTGAACTCAGTCTCACTGGGCTAAAGTCAAATTTTTGGCAGGGCTCACTCCTTCTTGAGACTCTGAAAGGAGACCCCATTTCCTTGCCTCTTCCAGCCTCTAAAGGCTGCTTGCATTCCTTGGCTCATAGCCCCTTCCTCAGATCACTCCCTTGTTTGCTTCTATCAGCACATCTATCACTGACTCTGCTCTCCTGCCTGCCTCCCCTCCCATAAAGACCCTTGTGATTACACTGGACTCCCCCTGGATAATCCAAGATAATCTTCCACTTCAAGATCCTAAACTTAATCATATCTGCAAAGTCCTTTTACCATACAAGGTAACATATTTACAGGTTCTGGGGAATAGGATATGGACATCTTTGAGGGGGCCTTTGTCAGCCCACCACATACTCCTATGGCCCTAATGGGAACTTCTGCATCCTCTGCCTACCACTTGTGTGGTTTTTTTTCTTTTCTTTTATATTCTCTCCTCCTCCATACTCATTTCTTCAACTCTCACCTTTGTTAATCGCCAACTCTCATTTAAATATGAGGAAACTGGAGCCTAGATAGGGAAGTGGTGATTAGCTTTGAATCATAGATGCCTACAGGGTATTTCTACTTGGAAGTCTTCAGAGATCCTCGGTCCAAAATTAGACTGACTCCTATATCCACTGGAGTAACAAAATTCTTTCAGACTCACAGGCTAGAACTGTATTATACTTTCCTTTCTCATCTGCATTCTCTCAGCTGGTTCTTTCATCTGCGTCTTTCCATTCACTCTGAAATCCAAATGCAGCCTCATATTCCTTAATGCTGCTTTGGTTGGGTTAACTTCCCTGCCCAAACCCACAAAAGTCTTCTGCTAAGGACTCCATCAAGCATTCTTGGCCTGGTGTTTGATGCTCAGTCTTCTAGGATGTCATCCTCACCCATTTCCTAACCCTCCAAATGCATCCATTAGGACTCCTCCACTGAGTCACCTCTGCCTGCACACCACACCTCTTCCTATCTCTCTGCCCACACTGTTCCATTATCATGGACCGTCTTCCTTCGTCCCTCCACTTAGGAAAGCATCTTTCCCTGTCATCACAGAAATTATCACTCTAAAAGTAACTGTTTTTGATTTATCTATCTCCAAACCAGACTGTGAGTTTCTTTAGGGAAGAAACTATATCTATCAACAAACATACACTTTAACACAGACTTAGAATCTGTTATTAGGCATTCAACATTAGCAGTAAATTGAACAATCTAACAAAACCTTTAACAAGGAAGATAATATAGTAAAGCATATCCAAATACTATTCAAATGTCAAAAACTTTACTTTCAAAGCACATTTGATGATATAAGAAAACAATTACAAGGAAAGTTAATTGAAAAAATCAGAAGACAGTATATAATACCAATTTTGTAAATATGCTCTTATACCCATACATATGAACCCAGTATAATGTTAAAAAATAAAAACCCTGAAAGGAATACACTAAAATGTTAGTAGTATATATCTCTGAGTAGCCTGATTTTAAATTATTTTCAACTATTTTTATAATTTCATTTTCTAATTTTTTTTAGAATGAGAAGTAATTTAGTCCAGTAAGAGGCAATATAAAGTTAAGAACATGGATTCTCCAGTCAGACTGCTGGGCTTGAATTCTAGCTCTGCCATTTATTATCTGTGTGACCAGGAGCAGTGTCTCAGTTTCCCTATCTCTATAAACTCCAGACAATAATAAAAGTACCTCACTCATGAGTTGTTTTGAGTATTCTACACAAGTTAATATATTAAAAGAACTTAGAAGAGTCCTTGGCTCAGAGTAAATACCGCAGAAGTATTCCATACCTACCACAGCTGCTGTTACTACTATTCTTACTAGTGTCATTAAAAACAACTTATCATGATGTAATTATTAGAATAGCTTAAATAAAATGATAATACCAAGTACTGGTAAGGCTGCAAAGCAGCTAGAATTCCATGCATTGCTAGGTGGAATGCAAAATGGTGGAGCCATTCTGGAAAACAGTTCGGCAGTTTCTTTTAAAGTTAAGCATTCACTGGGGCGCTTGAATGGCTCAGTCGGTTAAGCATCTGACTAAGGTTATGATCTCAGGGTCATGGGATGGAGCCCCGCCCCAGGCTCGGTGCTCAGCACAGTCTGCATGTCCCTCTCCCTCTACTCCTACCCCTGCTCTCTCCCTCTCTCTCAAGTAAATAAACAAAAATATTTTTTAAAAGTGTTAAACATTCATTGCAATGGGACTCAGTTATCCCAGTGCTAGGATTTTGACCAAAGTGAAACGAAACATGCCCACACCAACAACATGTATACAAATGTTTCTAGCAGCTTTATTCATTATTACCAAAAACTGGAAATATTCCAAATGTCCTTCAACTGGTGAATGGATAAACAAACTGTAATACTTCCATATGCTGGACTACCACTCAGCAATAAAGACCGGTGACCTACTGGCACATGCAACAAAATGGATGAATGTATTTGCATTACAGCAAATGAAAGCAGCCAGATTCAAAAGGCTTCATGCTGTACGATTCATCTATAGGGCATTGTGGTTATGGGAACAGAACACTGATGAATGGCTGCCAGGGGCTGGGGATGGGAGGAGGAGGTAGCTACCAGGAGGACAAAGAAATCTTGGAGATAATGATAATATTCTATATGTTGATTTGTGATAGTGGCTACACAATTGCATGTACTTGTCACAACTCACAGAACCCTACATGCAAAAAGGTGAATTTTACTGTATATATAGTATGCTTTTTTTTTTTAAGATTTTATTTATTTATTTGTCAGAGAGAGAGAGAGCGAGCACAGGCAGACAGAGTGGCAGGCAGAGGCAGAGGGAGAAGCAGGCTCCCTGCCGAGCAAGGAGCCTGATGTGGGACTTGATCCCAGGACGCTGGGATCATGACCTGAGCCAAAGGCAGCCGCTTAACCAACTGAGCCACCCAGGCGTCCCTACTTTTTTTTTTTTTTTAAGATTTTATTTATTTGACAGAGAGAGAAAGCAAGCACAAGCAAGGGGAGCTGCAGAGAGAGAGAGAGAAGCAGACTCCCCGCTAAGCAGGGAGCCTGACTTGGAGCCTGATCCCAGAACCTGGGGACCATGACCTAAGCAAAGGCAGACGTTTAACCGACTGAGCCATCCAGGCATCCTATAAAGTGTACTTTAATTTAAAAATACTTAAAAATAAAAAAAGGCAAACAATGACTTAGTTTACCGACAAGACCCATCCAACCTTCTACCTTTAGCAGAATTACGCTTAAACCAAACACACTGAGAGCTTGCCTATTTAAAAATATTCACAGAGAAGATTCTATAACCCCAAATGATAGTATACTGCTAATCTACAGGACTTTAAGAATGGGCAACAAAAATCTGGCTAGAGAACAAATAAAAGTAATTTGCTTCTGTACTCAAAAACAAAACAGAACAAAACAAAACAAACAAAAAAACACCCCACCATAAAAATAAGCCTATTTTTCGGGGCACCTGGGTGGCTCAGTGGGTTGAGCCTCTGCCTTCAGCTCGGGTCATGATCTCGGGGTCCTGGGATCGGGTCCTGCAGCGGGCTCTCTGCTTACCGGGGGGCCTGCTTCCCCCTCTCTGTCTGCCTCTCTGCCTACTTGTGATCTCTCTCTGTGTGTCTAATAAATAAATAAACCTACTTTTCAAATCTGGCTTTGAGGTCCATTATAGCATGGAAACTTGGGATTAATACTCATAAGGCAAGGAGCCAGGAGCCCAACATAGTCTGATGCATCATAACCATTTGAAAGAGGTAAACTACTAAATGATTCAGGATGACTGTTCTAGATCCACAATAATGAAGCCAACAGGATCTTCTTAATCCCATATTGCCTTGGGTCCTGACACTGAACCGAATTCATCAATATACACAGGTGAGGTAAAGCATCTCACAAGCGGAACTAGAAGGGAAATAAATAATGAACTTGCAATAAAAGAGAAAGGGTTAAGAATACAAGTTTTAGGGGCACCTGGCTGGCTCAGTAGATAGAGCATGACTCTTGATCTTGGGGTTATGGATTTGAGGCCCACATCGGGCAAAGAGATTACTTAAAAACAAACTACAAGGAAATGTTGAAAAACAAAAATAAAACTGGTGGCATCTCATTACCTGATTTCAAGCTTTACTACAAAGCTGTGATTACCAAGACAGCATGGTACTGGGATCAAAACAGACACATAGACCAATGGAACAGAGTAGAGAGCCCAGATATGGACCCTCAACTCTATGGTCAAATAATTTTTGACAAAGCAGGAAAAAATATACAGTGGAAAAAAGACAGTCTCTTCAATAAATGGTGCTGGGAAAATTGGACAGCTATATGTAGAAGAATGAAACTCGACCATTCTCTTACACCGTACAC